>JASAMV010001506.1:0-228561 GCA_030248065.1 Rhynchonema sp. JSB1_4 | reverse complement strand
CGCGTTGTGATTCGTCATTTTGATTCTGTAGTTGATTCTTCGCTTTTTTCCTGGAATCTGGGGAGAAATCAAGTTTTTTAAATCTGATTCGTTAAGAAAACTGCCTTGGCAACAGCGCTATGTACGCACTAAGTTAATGTCGTTGAGACAGCCTTCGCGAGACACCGGGACAACGGTTAATTGTGGTGCTGAGGCCTTGGCCTTTGCGTTCTTTGTGAACCTCGTCTATAAACGCTTTCGACTTCTGAGCAAACGTTGTTAAGATTGAATGTGCGCGTTTTTCTTTCCAAATCACAGCCTGCAACGTTGCAAGTGCATGCTAATTTTCATCGTGAAAGCTGCCTTTGTTCTGAATTGCTACAGTAACGAACATCAGGTTCAATTTTGCAAAGACAACCGAGAAAAGTGCTACCGGAAGATCGGTTTAGTAAACGACAAACGTTCTGACTCGTTCTAGATGATAATCAAAAAGTTTCATTTGAGCAGGATAATCTGATTTAATCACAGGAGCATTAAATTTAAGCACTCTCTCACAGCTGGCACGCAGCCGTCCAAGTCCTTAGATTTTGAATTAAGTTTTGAAAATTTTTCAAGGATTAGTTGTTTTTGGTAAACAAACCCGGGTACACATCACAAGGTTTTTTAATTGACCCCCATTTAGGCTGCGGTGTGCTGTACAGTCTCCCAGGACACATATGCGTAAATTATTGTGAATGAATTACTGCAGGTTTTGCAAGCGAACCTTAGCTCAATTTCATTTGTTTTCCTGGATTACAAACTCGTGCGAACAAGGCTTATTAAGATGTATCCTAGACATGAAAACTGTCTATGTACCTGCCTCACGGACTTGGCCATGTGCATTGTGATTTTATGTGAACACCTCAGGGCTCCCTTAGTCACAGTAGAAAATGGAAATGAAACAAAACATTTTCTGCAGCAGTCGTGTTTTGGCATATGACAAAAACACTTTCTGTTCCGGTCAATTTTCGGCCGCCGATTGATCAGCATTTACGTAGAAAATGTTTTGGTTAATTTCCACTTTCCATTTTCCAGTATGCCCCTAGTCATATTGGAAAATGGAAATGGAAAACTTGGACGTAGAAAATATTTTCATTTCCATTTTCCACTATGAAGGGCGCCCTAACAGAGTACTTGTATCAGTTAGAACAACTTACAAAAAACAGATGATACTTTCTCATAGAGTTCTTTCCTGTCTGTTCGAGCTTCAAAGACATGAGAACCAAACTTTATATCTGCCAGCTAATTCACCCACACACGGAAAGTTTGCATCAAACAAACAAATACGGTACCTACTTTTTAAAAATTGCATATGCCAATGGCAATAATCTGCATGGCTTACACGCGTTGCTGATACATTACATTCAGTAACTTGCAATTATTTTCATGATTCAGACAATTTTAATTAGCTGTATTTGACAGTGATCAGTTTTGGTTGTGGTCAAATTAAAATGTTTGCATGCTGAGACCGGAAATTGTATTTTTTGAGTCATCTAAACGAGGGCTAGTCACGCATTAAAATACCTGTTTACTGGCAACGTAATCTCCAAATGAATGCTGACAATGGCAACGTGACTATTCAATTCAATAATATTGGAAAGGGCGCAAAATTCATGGTTAAGGGTCTTTTTGCAATCGATGAGTAACGTGAGACAATGACTGCCCAGTTTCCCAACTCACATGCTTTGAGAAAATTTGATATAATCTAAAAATAAGAACACTGTATTATGCTTACACCAAGTCATCAACTACACCTTTTTTTAACTATATAAATACAGTATAATAAATTTCTAATTTCGTTGCCTCATGTATTCTTACAGACGCGGGAAAACTCCCGTTCGAAGTCGAGGCAGGCAACCTACACAACACACAGTCTACAAGCCACGCAGCTGGCTCGTGTGCGTTTCGAATGTTTCAGTCACACAAGCTGTGTGTGTCAGCTGCGTGGCTTGTTGACTGTGTGTTGAGCTTGTTGCCTGCCTCGACTTCGAACGGGAGTTTCCCTGCGTCTGTAAGAATGCATGAGGAAATGAAATTAGAAATTTACTATACCACACTCGCGCCATCCTTACACCTATCAAAAAGTGACCGCAAAGTGCAGTTTCGGTCACTTTTCTGGCCGGTGTGTATCACATTGGTAGCCAAAGGCAGCACAGCACAATCGCACCTACGCTAAAGCACATCGGCCAGAAAAAGTGTCCGAAAGTACACTTCCGGTCACTACTTTTAGCTAGGTAAGGAGGGAGAGTGCGATATGCACCTCATTGTGGCAAGCATTTTCATCCACAAACGCCCAGAGCTTGCTACCAAAAGAGGGATATGCGAGCCTCGATACAAATAAGGCTAAATCGTATCGTGGCGTAAAGGATCCTTCCGTGTCTTTTCATACCGGGACCAAAAGACGATTTTTGTAATTTTTGCGAGAAATGTGGAAGCTTGAAAACGTGATCAATCTCTATTCTCTATTTAATCCGAAAATTGAAAAAAAAAACGAAAAATTTCATGGATATACCACCGGCTAAATCCATGCCATGCGGTCAAATTCAATGATCGGCTTGAAGCCGTGTGTTGCTGTACTTTTGCAACATTAATCAAAATTATTTTGAACTTTCCACGGCAAATTGTGAAATTAACCAGCTGCGAGGCAGTGATGCTGCTGAACAGTGTGCTGTGCGCTGGTCAACATAATGTAAATGAGTCAATGGAACTGATCCCAACCTACTGATTGTTGGCGTGATCGGGTGCACCTCGCTTTGTTCCGGCTTTGTTGCTGGCGACAATTTTCGGCTGTTTGTTGTTGGGGGGGGGGGGCGTTTGGTAAAGCAGATCGTTTCGATTGTGGAACTGGCTGGGACATTTTGTAAAAAGAAGGCGAGTTTTTCACGTGGAACACATATGTAATTGCACGGCGAACTGCGCCAACACGAGCCCGATTTCGGAGGTGGTGTGCTTACAAAAACGAATAAAAAGAGAAAATCTTCATGCGCCACGTTGTATTGTATAGAACGTGTAACATTTCCCAAATCAGCAGCCACGTGTGAATGTTTCACTATCTGCCATCTCCGAAATCGGGGCTCGTGTTGGCGTGGTGTTGCTATAGTTTAGCTGTTGCTCATGGTTTACGTGAGATTGGGCCATTTCGCACCTCACACCCCTCCGCGCCCCCCCGCGCCCCCCCGCGCCCCCATGTATTTGATGTAAAACGAACAGTGTGCGGTAAAACGGCCAAATTACAGGGTGTGTTTTAATTTTTGGCGGGAAAAGTATGCGCACCCTGCGCCCCTTTTCTGTAGCCTGCCTGGCTGGCACCGCTGTTCAGTCTGCATATATGTGAGAGACCCACTCGCGCCCCTCTTCCCATCACCCCTACCTAGGTAGCACGGATGTCTGCTGCGTGTGGAACTGCTGCGCATCCTACAAGCGCCCGTCTCGGAGCCGGCTAGACCTAGGTTGCATGGATCCCCCTCTTCCGTTCATGTTTAGGATACCGCAACATTTATGAACACACCTTCATTCAGAACAGATAGTTAAGTTACAGTTAGCTAAGTTATAGTTTATGTTTTTTGGCACATAATATTAATGAACTTTTCGCGTAAACATTTATGAACACAGCTTCATTCAGAACAGATAGTTAGGTAACAGTTAGCTAAGTTATAGTTTATGTTTCTTGGCACACATTTATGAACACAGCTTCATTCAGAACAGATAGTTAGGTAACAGTTAGCTAAGTTATAGTTTATGTTTCTTGGCACACATTTATGAACACAGCTTCATTCAGAACAGATAGTTAGATAACAGTTAGCTAAGTTATAGTTTATGTTTCTTGGCACACATTTATGAACACAGCTTCATTCAGAACAGATAGTTAGGTAACAGTTAGCTAACTATCTGTTCTGAATGAAGCTGTGTTCATAAATGTTTACGCGAAAAGTTCATTAATATTATGTGCCAAAAAACATAAACTATAACTTAGCTAACTGTAACTTAACTATCTGTTCTGAATGAAGGTGTGTTCATAAATGTTGCGGTATCCTAAACATGAACGGAAGAGGGGGATCCATGCAACCTAGGTCTAGCCGGCTCCGAGACGGGCGCTTGTAGGATGCGCAGCAGTTCCACACGCAGCAGACATCCGTGCTACCTAGGTAGGGGTGATGGGAAGAGGGGCGCGAGTGGGTCTCTCACATATATGCAGACTGAACAGCGGTGCCAGCCAGGCAGGCTACAGAAAAGGGGCGCAGGGTGCGCATACTTTTCCCGCCAAAAAATTAAAACACACCCTGTAATTTGGCCGTTTTACCGCACGACTGTTCGTTTTACATCAAATACATGGGGGCGCGGGGGGGCGCGGGGGGGCGCGGGGGGGCGTGAGGTGCGAGAAATGGCCCAACCTCACGTAAACCATGAGCAACAGCTAAACTATAGCGACACCACGCCAACACGAGCCCCGATTTCGGAGATGGCAGATAGTGAAACATTCACACGTGGCTGCTGATTTGGGAAATGTTACACGTTCTATACAATACAACGTGGCGCATGAAGATTTTCTCTTTTTATTCGTTTTTGTAAGCACACCACCTCCGAGAATCGGGCTCGTGTTGGCGCAGTTCGCCGTGCAATTACATATGTGTTCCACGTGAAAAACTCGCCTTCTTTTTACAAAATGTCCCAGCCAGTTCTCACAATCAAAACTTTCGATCTGCTTTACCAAACGCCCCCCCCCCCCAACAACAAACAGCCGAAAATTGTCGCCAGCAACAAAGCCGGAACAAAGCGAGTAGCGCACCCGATCACGCCAACAATCAGTAGGATGGGATCAGTTCCATTGACTCATTTACATTATGTTGACCAGCGCACAGCACACTGTTCAGCAGCATCACTGCCTCGCAGCTGGTTAATTTCACAATTTGCCGTGGAAAGTTCAAAATAATTTTGGTTAATGTTTTGCAAAAGTACAGCAACACACGGCTTCAAGCCGATCATTGAATTTGACCTGCATGGCATGGATTTAGCCGGTGGTATATCCATGAAATTTTTCGTTTTTTTTTTCAATTTTCGGATTAAATAGAGAATAAAGATTGATACGTTTTCGAGCTTCCACATTTCTCGCAAAAATATCAAAAATCGTCTTTTGGTCCCGGTATGAAAAGACACGGAAGGATCCTTTACGCCACGATACGATTTAGCCTTATTTGTATCGAGGCTCGCTATCCCTCTTTTGGTAGCAAGCTCTTGGCGTTTGTGGATGAAAATGCTTGCCACTATGAAAGTGCATATCGTACTCTCCCTCCTTACCTATTTAAAAGTGACCGGAAGTGTACTTTCGGGCACTTTTTTCTGTCCGATGTGCTTCAGCGTAGGTGCGATTGTGCTGTGCTGCCTGTGGCTACCAATGTGATACATGTGGCCAGAAAAGGGACCGAAAGTGCACTTTGCGGTCACTTTTTGATAGGTATGTATAAGGATGGCGAGTGGGGTACTGTATTTCTAGGGTTGTTTTGGGGTTTTTATGTACGTACATACAGTAGTGAGCTTGTGTGTGGTTTGGGGTGGGGGGTTAGAAATTTATTATACGTATTATATAGTAAAAAAAGGTGTAGTTGATGACTTGGTGTAAGCGTAATGCAGTGTTCTTATTTTTAGATTATATCAAATTTTCTCAAAGCATGTGAGTTGGGAAACTGGGCAGTCATTGTCTCACGTTACTCATCGATTGCAAAAAGACCCTTAACCATGAATTTTGCGCCCTTTCCAATATTATTGAATTGAATAGTCACGTTGCCATTGTCAGCATTCGTTTGGAGATTACGTTGCCAGTAAACAGGTATTTTAATGCGTGACTAGCCCTCGTTTAGATGACTCAAAAAATACAATTTCCGGTCTCAGCATGCAAACATTTTAATTTGACCGCAACCAAAACTGATCACTGTCAAATACAGCTAATTAAAATTGTCTGAATCATGAAAATAATTGCAAGTTACTGAACGTAATGTATCAGCAACGCGTGTAAGCCATGCAGATTATTGCCATTGGCATATGCAATTTTTAAAAAGTAGGTACCGTATTTGTTTGTTTGATGCAAACTTTCCGTGTGGGGGTGAATTAGCTGGCAGATATAAAGTTTGGTTCTCATGTCTTTGAAGCTCGAACAGACAGGAAAGAACTCTATGAGAAAGTATCATCTGTTTTTTGTAAGTTGTTCTAACTGATACAAGTACTCTGTTAGGGCGCCCTTCATAGTGGAAAATGGAAATGAAAATATTTTCTATGTCCAAGTTTTCCATTTCCATTTTCCAATATGACTAGGGGCATACTGGAAAATGGAAAGTGGAAATTAACCAAAACATTTTCTACGTAAATGCTGATCAATCGGCGGCCGAAAATTGACCGGAACAGAAAGTGTTTTTGTCATATGCCAAAACACGACTGCTGCAGAAAATGTTTTGTTTCATTTCCATTTTCTACTGTGACTAAGGGAGCCCTGAGGTGTTCACATAAAATCACAATGCACATGGCCAAGTCCGTGAGGCAGGTACATAGACAGTTTTCATGTCTAGGATACATCTTAATAAGCCTTGTTCGCACGAGTTTGTAATCCAGGAAAACAAATGAAATTGAGCTAAGGTTCGCTTGCAAAACCTGCAGTAATTCATTCACAATAATTTACGCATATGTGTCCTGGGAGACTGTACAGCACACCGCAGCCTAAATGGGGGTCAATTAAAAAACCTTGTGATGTGTACCCGGGTTTGTTTACCAAAAACAACTAATCCTTGAAAAATTTTCAAAACTTAATTCAAAATCTAAGGACTTGGACGGCTGCGTGCCAGCTGTGAGAGAGTGCTTAAATTTAATGCTCCTGTGATTAAATCAGATTATCCTGCTCAAATGAAACTTTTTGATTATCATCTAGAACGAGTCAGAACGTTTGTCGTTTACTAAACCGATCTTCCGGTAGCACTTTTCTCGGTTGTCTTTGCAAAATTGAACCTGATGTTCGTTACTGTAGCAATTCAGAACAAAGGCAGCTTTCACGATGAAAATTAGCATGCACTTGCAACGTTGCAGGCTGTGATTTGGAAAGAAAAACGCGCACATTCAATCTTAACAACGTTTGCTCAGAAGTCGAAAGCGTTTATAGACGAGGTTCACAAAGAACGCAAAGGCCAAGGCCTCAGCACCACAATTAACCGTTGTCCCGGGTGTTTCGCGAAGGCTGTCTCAACGACATTAACTTAGTGCGTACATAGCGCTGTTGCCAAGGCAGTTTTCTTAACGAATCAGATTTAAAAAACTTGATTTCTCCCCAGATTCCAGGAAAAAAAGCGAAGAATCAACTACAGAATCAAAATGACGAATCACAACGCGACTTTCGACAACTCCACCGCCCCAACGACGTTCGAGGAGATTTCGGCTGGGGATTGTGCATGGATTCTGTCGAATTCGTTCCTCATTCTGACCATGCAGTCGGGCTTCGGACTGTTGGAGGCCGGATTCGTGTCCACCAAGAACATCGCCAACATCATGGTAAAGAATGTGGTCGACGTGTGCCTGGGTGAGTCTGCGCCGGCTTCTTCTTTGGTTTTTAGGCAGCAAACTATGAAACTATGGGCCAAGTATGTACACTGAAACTGGTTGCTGGCATCAGTGTCGGGGTTTGTTTGGAGCCTGACTGTGTGATTTTTGATGTTTGGTTTTGGACTTCGAAAATTTGATCTGCATGAAAGTAGCGTTCAGGGCATAACTTTTACGCTGGTCAAATTTGCAAAACATTTCAATACATTTACCAATTTGTTCACAAATCATAATACCTGCCTCCATGCCTATATTGTCAGGTGGAGTGACGTACTGGGCATTCGGCTACGGTCTGAGTTTCGGCAACCCTTCCAACTGGTTTTGCGGTTATGGCGACTTTTTCGCCGAAGCGACCGACTACAATACGATGGGAACGTTCTACACACGATACGTGTTCCAGTTCTCATTCGCAACGGCCGCTACAACAATTGTGTCAGGTATATGCGTTCTTGCGTTGCCGTAGCTCAATTGGGTGGATGAGTGCAGGAGTCGAAAGGTTTAGGGTTCGAATCCTGGTTGAGACAGTGATGATACACACATACATATCCTGGTCCTGATACCCTATTACATGGATTGGCGCAATATTAGTTGACCTGTTTTCACAGACGCGCGGCGTACCAAGGTCATCGTGTCAGTGCGAATGCACCGCGTAGTCACGTCATCCTAAATTCACGCATACGGTCTGGTTTGACGTGCGCAACATCACAGCTAACTTGTGTGTCAATGAGAAGTGGTCCCAATGCCGACAATACTAAAATTAATTGACAACATTTATTGCATAAACTAAATGACTTAATGTTTTGATCCAATCACAGGTGCGATAGCCGAACGCATGAAACTATCGGCCTACATCTGGTTCTCCGTCCTGAACACGTTTGTCTATGTGTTTCCAGCAAGTTGGGCCTGGAACGGGGGCGGGTTCTTGGCCGAAATGGGATTCCATGATTTTGCCGGCGCTTGTGTCGTCCATTTGACTGGTTAGAAAGTGCTACTTGATTTTCAAGCCTATAAATTGTGCCTGAATGCCGAACCCAAATTTTCAGGCGGAGCCAGTGCGTTGATTGCGGCCATCCTGCTTGGACCTCGTATCGGCCGATTTGAGCCCGGCGGTAGTGAGCGATACAGTATGAGCTCTCCGGTGACTGCGCTCACTGGTGAGTGGGAACATTAAGAAAACCATACAGCGAAACATCAGCAGTTTGGTCATGCCAAGCGCACATGCCAACTCAAGCGTAAAGTGCAATGCTCGCGGCTTGATGTTTCACAGTGGGAAACCGGATACATACTAGCATTGCATACAAGCTAGTTAGGTACAATAATGAAACGTGACACTAAAACTTTTAAAACACTATGGTAAATTTCCAAATTCGCTGCTTCGCAGTAAAGTACGCCCCATAGTCCGGTTCTAAACCCGAAATTCAACTTGTGAAACACTCGGACAGCCAACACACACGCAGCTTGCCAGCCAGCCAGGCAGCTGCGCGCAATGTTTCAAAACCGCGCATGGTTAGCGTTCGGGTTTATAACTTGACATTAACTATGGGGCGTATTTTACTGTGCGGCAGCGAATTTGGAAATTTACTATACCAACGAATACGGAACACTCCTTTCATTTATAATTCAGGCACGTTCATGTTGTGGTGGGCGTGGCTGGCATTCAATTGTGGCAGCACATTCGGCATCGAAAATGACACCTGGAAATTGGCGGCAAAAGTCGGCATCAATACGTTGAACGGGTCGATCGGTGGCGGAATTGCCGGCATTCTATGGGGTAAGGGGAGCGAGAATGGAAATATTCTCAGTCTTTTTCAAAAAAATATATAAATTGGAGAAGTGTCTAAGTTGGTTTGACTTTATAGGATCAACGTTATTTGTTCCTACTATACCGTACACGCTTTTCAAGATTCACTAATGCCACCAGTTTTGACCAGCGTAAAGGCTGTTCCCAGGTATCATCATTCATTGAAAACATACATATACCACAAAACCAAGGTAGAAATTTATCCGATCACCAAATTTGATACCATGCACATTACACGTTTCCTTCATCTGTCAGGCTACGTGCTGTCGCGCGGTCGTATCTACGACGTCGGCTACATCATCACTGGTGTACTTGGTGGTCTGGTTGGTGTCACTGCCGGCTGTGGGGTGTTCAGTCCGTTGGCCAGTCTCATTATGGGCTCAGTCGGTTGGTGAAATGGGCGCTGCTTTGGCGCGAATATTTTGGTACCGCGTGTATAAGCATACAAATATGTGTATACACACATCTGGTGTATTCGCACTGATGATATATAAGCTTGCGTGTCTGTGAAAACTGGTCGAAACGGAGAACTTATTACTGGTGAACTTACTACTGATTTTTTTCACATCTGAAAGCAACGCTTGTTTCCACCGTGTTCCAGCATCGTTGTTTGCGTGTTTCCTAACGTGGTTCCTACCCCATGTGCGTGTTGATGACCCGGTCGGCGCGGTGCCCGTCCATTACGGGGCTGCGGTGATTGGCACACTTGGTGTTGGGGTGTTCGGAAATGATCCGCATTTTGGACAATTGGGTGAGATGATTATTTATAGTCTAACTTGTTTCTTTAATTTGAGAAGCTCCTTCTTGTGAGCACTCAAGGTTCAAAGGGTGGACTTTTCGAAACGATGTAAACTGGAGTTGGGCGTAAAGGTCGGTGTGAAGAGCTCGGTTGGAACGCAAAACATTACACGCTAACATCCGGCAATGCTTCATGTTTACACAGAGGCTTTACACCCAACTGTTTTTTGCACTGTTTTGAAAATTCTACAGCCAAGCATTTTGACTGAAAAATTTAGCAGGGGGATCATCCCAAAATTGAAACAAGGATTGAAGACAACAATCATTCATCTTTATCTCATTCACAGGTGACAACAAGGGCTTCTTAGTCGGTGGTACGTTCCATCAATTTGGCATTCAACTACTGGGCGTAGCGCTGATGTCTGCTTGGAGCATGGTTGGTCACATTTATAGCGTCTCAAACGTTAAGTTCATTTTATGTACATTAATATAATGTAAATAATCCACATATTTATTAATACAAAATTTAATATTTTTAATCATGTATTTTTGAATGACATTGTATGAACATTTCACATCAATGGCACACCGCATACATTTCCGTCCAGATTATGACGGTGGCCATATTTATGATGTTCAAAGCGACATTCAATCCGAGAATGAGCGAAGAGCACGAACTGATGGGCGCCGATTGGGTGGAACACGACGCGCGACACGAGAGTTTCATGATCAAATTCGAACAGGTTGTTCAATTAAGAAATTGTGACATGATATCGTTTTGCTGAAATATATGTATTCTTGGCCGATGCTTTTCATTATATATTTTAAGATTTAATGATGTCACTAATTTCGACCAGCGTAAAGCTGGTTCTCTGGATGTCTGTGAACAGCGCATTCACGCGGTCGAAATTTATAGTGTCGTCAGTAATTCTGTTCATATCCCTATAAAAGAATACCAAAGCAGATCTTGTAACCAATGTCTGCAATGTCTACAACAATAAATGCACACAGGCATTCTCGAAAACGATCGCGCACCACCCAGCCGAACGACAGATGAGCGATGTGGACAAAATGATTCAGACGGTAAGATTATGGTCATGTTCACATAATGCCGTCTTGCCGTGTGTAGGTAAAAGCGTATGGTAGATGCAGTACCAACCACGATGATATCTGTACGGTCTTGTCTTTGTTATCTGATGCACGGCTGCCATTTTGACTTCAAATAATATTTTGGGAAAGCCGATATTGCTATGGTTGCATAGTTGAATATTCCGCGTCTGTCATTTTGAGAGACGCAGTGCCGGTCAGATGATACGTTCAATTTATCTGATCCGATCTGTGGCACTTTTCGTCAGAGACAAGCTGCAAATGTCACCAAAACGACTATACTATATGTAAATTTAAGTCCACCCATCAACCAATCACAGATGATCGACCATCTAATCGACATGGCCAATCGCGACGTTCGAGGTTTGCGTCACATACCCAATCACATGTCGGATGCGAGTCATGTGGCTGAGATTAGGAAAAGTCTTCAACACGCCATTGAGGAGGAGCATGGATCAGGTATGTACTTAAGGGAGATTGGTTAGGCTTGTGGGATTACAGTTGCAGTCGGATATAGATTTAGGCTTTGTGCTGAATACTTTTAGGACGCATGCCTTATTTTAGGTTTGGGCACATGTTTGTGCGGATTCAGGCTTTCACTTAGATTTACGCATAAGCTTTTCACGCGATTATTGTTTTTCAACACTTCGCAGGCGCACTTCAAAACAGAGCAAAATCGCGACCCGCATCTGTTACAGTGAAACATCACAAGGCAGATCCACCAACAATCAAAGCCTGGAACAATGGGGATCCAGAACAGCCGGCTGCGGTATGTTCAGATGTCACGAAAATATGATTTTTTAGAGTTGAAAAAAATATCAAAATTATAAGCGTTATTCAGGTAAAATTCGTTAACAACCATTCAATTGTGCCCAGATAAAGAAGTTGTGTTCCGAGTTTCGATTTCAAACGAAAATGACATAATAAAATAAATATAAAATCGCTGAAAAACGGTAATAAGTAATATTTCTCATGAAGATATTTTGAACCTCAAATTTAAGTTTTGTTTCGTTGTTCAATTGTTGTTGTGTTTCAAGTTTGCCGTTATATTTCTGGGTGTCTCGCGTTTTTTGTTTTTATTTGAAGTACTAGGTGTATGCCGTAACAGCACATTAGCTATCAACAATTATCCACAGAACCGAACGAAACTCATGGGCCTAAGTTCTCGAAAGCGCCACTGCCACTGGTGGCGGTTGCGCAACAGTGTATTTGATATACCTTACGCTCTCCACATCGCTGCGTAAATCCCCTATTATTCCCAAAACATGCGAGCGTTAAAACGCTGCTGGAATCGCCATGTTTGGGGCGGTTGGTTGGTTGCGCTTTCGAGAATTTGACCATTATTATTTTCATTCATGTCAAAGATAATAGTAATTCGATCATCATTTGTGATCGTGCACATGACGATTTATATTTCTTAATCATTAGATTATGTAAATAAATGACTGTACAGCTGAACTTGGAGAAAAGAAGACTACCTATTGTGTTCGAATACTTCTCGGATATCTGGCAAACGGCACCACATACGTCCAGTTCGGTTCGCTTCTCAGCCACGAGAATAGCGCTGAGCCATGCACTGCGCGCACACTGAGCAATTCACACACTAAATGACCATGGATACGGCCAACGTTGAACGACCAACATCTGCAAAGGAAACATAGATATAAGTACCATATTGTAGCTGGCGTGAAACATCAGTGAGTCAAAAAAGGGTTTCATTTGTAGGTGACCATGAAAAATTGCTGATGTTTCACGGTGCGAACGAGCGAGTCATGCAGGAATGTATGTATGTATGTACTTTTTACAGTTGCGCCCGTTTAGGTCCGGCAAAATATTGCGAAGCGCAAAATCTGAACTGGGCACACATGCGTCGGACCTATACAATGTGGAATAGAGCCACCGTGTGTGTTGCTGAAGATACTGAAACATCAGCTAGTTGCAGCCAGAAGTGTGCACCAACTGTGTGAATCCCGCCCATTGGCACAATCTGAGGCAGAAGTCCAAGTTTGGCACAAAATGTCGCGTGATGATCGACCCTGTATGCAGCTGGAACGGCAGTCGATGTCGGAAACGTTTGCCCGCGAGGATCGAGTAGGGACGAGGCGCTATAAGAAATATTATGATATCGGGTGCTTGTGTTGCTATTGGATGATGTTTCATGATTGAATGCTGAGTCTAAACCAAAGCCAGTTTCTCGGGAGAAAGTGTAGAATTGTGCATGACAAAAAGGTGAGAAAAATAAAACATTGAACGAACGAGAATCAAATTGTTCGCACGGATTTGTCTTCAACGTGTGACACGAAAGTCCGGTGTGCCGATAGTCACAGATGCAGTAGCTCACGTTGGACGCCACCGTTAGACAATCACTGTTACCCTGAATTTGGACGGTGAACGCGTTCATGAATTTTAGTGATCACTTTCGATAAATTGTAAACATACATGCCATGACTGCTGACGTGACACGTGTTTTAGTACGCGCGCAGTTTACGCGTGCAGAATAAGAATGATCAGATTTTATTACTCGACCAAAATCTGACAAAAGTTATGAACGAGAATACGCATGCACTCACCATGCAGAAATACAGGGTATGTATAGTCCAACAACAGCTAATGCAGAATTTATGTCCACTGCGTTGCCTGATCCGCCAAGCACATAACGCGTGATGCAACATTATAAACACACCCACGCAGCCAAAGCTGACTGCCTGTCTGTGCTTGTAATGTTGCATCACGCGTTATGTGCTTGGCGGATCAGCCAACGCAGTGGACATAAATTCTGCATTAGCTATTGTTGGACTATAGCTCAGCTAAAGTAGCTTTATAATATTGATTCGTTAGCTGATTGGGGACTACAGTTCACAATGCACTAGTGTGTTCCTCACTGTGCTTGTTGTGATGTTTGTTTGCAGTGTGCCATTTAGTGCAGCTAATCGTCTCAAGAGAACACTCGGTGCTTTGGAATATCACGTCAGCGGTTTTTGTCGACTAAAAAAATGTTCCGTGCCCTGCACAAAACTGGGTGAGAGAATGCACAAAAAACAATGCACTCGGATGTTCTCACAAAAACAATGTTCAGTGAAGGAAAAACGTTGGCCAACTGAAAAAAAAAACAAAAAAATGTTTGACGAATCAATGATTGAAAAATAAGGCAATAATTTGTATGTATATATCTTTGCGCAACACCCCGTAGCATTATATTGCAATAATATACCTCGCATTCAAAGCCGAATGGCATGTTTGGACAGTTAACGGGTGGTTTGAAATCATCCGCATCCTGGCAACCTGAAAATTCGCAATATTTGTCAACACGCTATCGCCAAGTGAAACATCAGCCAGCCCACCACCCATGCACGCACCGTATTGCAGTAAGGTCTCCGTGACGACAGCCAGTGGATTGTCGGTGTCTGCATTCTCAATCGACGCAGCTGCATGTCGCACGCGTTTCCCTTGACAATCAGGGGGCACTGTCGGACAAATCCAGCGCGCATCCGGATTATCAGGAATCGGGGCCACGCCACGCCGAAAACTGGGCTCGGGAATTCGGACCGGTGTTGTTGTTGTTGTTGGGGCAGGAGTGGTTGGTGAATTGGGACTTGTGATTTCAGTGGGTCGGGCCAGCACCGGGTCTAAAGTGACCGGCAGGGGCATTATCGGCTGATTTGCTCCAATTGCTCGCTTGTCGGTTGAGGAAAGTTTTGACGCGGATTTGCCAGGTGACACTGTGGGGCCTGAATGAGGTTCACTTGTCGTCGACAACGTGGAGTCAAGTGGTGCTCCTGAAGTGTTTAATGGTGCACTGTTGAACTTACCCATGCATGCGCCATATGAAACCGGATGATTATGAATGTATGTAGCTCGCTGTGCATCGTGCTGCGATGCCAAGTGCCGATGCCAAATACAGTGGCCATCGTGTTTTAAGCAGCGCGCATACTGTTTGGGATTACACGGACATCTGGCGCATTCGCACTGACGATAACCTCGCTCACCCCTCATCTGCGATCGAAACAGGCGGTCAGTACACATACACGTAGCGTTCGTGTTATGACATATACGAATAAGGTCTGAAAACCATATCAATCACAAATCCACAATATCATATACCTTGCACACAAGATCCGTCAACCGTCCTGAAGCCAACATGACACAAACAAATGCCACAGCCCAAATCAGTGAGAATGCGACACGTGGCGTGTCGAGGACAATCGGCGTGTTGCCGACACATTGATGCACACGTGACCGTGTCGAAAATGGCCATCGACTGTGTCATGATCGGAGAAACTATATAATGCATCTAAATGGTTATATGTCGATCTGGTTTGTCCATTTGGTGCATTCGCACTGATGATGACCTTGTGCACCACCCATCTATGTGACAATGGGGTCGAAAGGGCCCGTCAAAAGAGTACACAGCTGGCCGTATTTCGAACTTGATGGCAATCATGCGATTTTTGTTTTCACTGCAGTTTGCGATATGAAAGTGGCAGCGTTAATTTGAATCGGCGCGGAAGGTGTTTGTGTGCACATGGCTGTCCCAGTAACTAATACCCGAACGGTCTTCAAGCCCGAAAAGGAAAGCAAAAAAGCACGTACCGTTTTTGAGGACCAGCAACAAGGCCATCAACGTGAACATTTCTGCTACCCTCGCTGCTTGACCGTGCACGTCTGGGTTTTCACTCAAAAATCTTTTTGTACATCTCACACACACACACCGCGAGCATTGCAACGTATGCATGTAGTTGTGCAGTTTTTCACGTCCAGAACTTATGTACTTTCACTTTCATATTGCACCTCAATCACGTTTTTGACGTTGCACAACGTAAGGCACCTTTCACTCTGAAGGTGTATAATGCTCTCAATTGCGCCATATGATAAGATTTTGATGTTAGAAACCTTTTGAAGTATTCACGTCGCGACACTGCTACCCGGATAACCAAATTTATGTTATTATTATCGTGCGTAACTGTGTTCAATACAAATATGTATTTTCACATTGAAACTTTCTATTTTCGTTCCCGTGCAGCGAACAACAAACAGCTCAAGGCACCCGTTCAATAACAGCAAACCGTGTTTCACGCATGTGTACACTACACAATATGTCATGTTAAGTCAGTTTCGATTATTGGTAATCTTCATTGTAATGATTTCCGTAACATGGCCGTGATGTGTGTACCCCTAATGTAATACAGAACGTGCACGCGTTTACACGCTGGGTTCATGTTTGCGACCGGGCCAATTAGCGGTGTTAATATCAGGAACAGCAACATCTTGCGCGCAGTGCATAAATCTTTGCCATGTCGGATTTGTAGTCTGTTACGCTTATTATGATTTTGACTCAACTATGGGTGATATGGTGATACAAACTTACACTACCGATGCCAGAATACGACCCTTGAGCGTTGGGTTGACCCAAATTACCCGCACGCCAGCAGCCGTGTGACCCAAAACAGCCGGTTAGTATACCGTTGGGCACCAGGGTATACGTTGTTCACGGTGCCTTTCCCACGCGCGCACGCGCGGTGAAAAAACAAAAACGACGGCACTTTTAATACTACAAATTTATTCCGATTTAACCAATATTGACTGATATTAATGTGAAACGTGCGGGTGCAATGATCGACAGTCGGTACACGTCGCCTTTGAAAACATGCACCCAATTGATCATCACACACGTGGTTTATGGGCACAAATACTGCGCGCTGAAGTTTCATTTGAAGTGTTTTTATGTATAATGCGCGCTGCCGACTATATATAGCGAGCGTGAGCAGTGGCAATATCGTGACGCTTTTTATATTGCGGTTTTCCAGATTTAATCGCAAAGCAACCAAATGCGATACGGTAATTTAAAATTACTATGCGCCAATGTGAGAAAAGCGAAACACAGTGCTCTACAAAAGTGTCAGACGTGGACAAATAATGACAGGACTAAAATGCCCGTAAAGAAGTTCCCTACTTATACCTACAGTATATGTGCATGCATGGGTTATTTATTGAGGTTTAATAAAAATTTATCATTATGTGTCCTTGATGGTGCTTTCAAATCCCGTTTTGGAGGTAATAATTTTAATACCACGTGAGTAGATGCAGTTGTGACGACGTTTTTTTTATCTCAGCACTTATGGCTCATGCAGCGTTCAGACGCACAAATTTTGCACTAATGAAAAATAAGTTTTGGGTTTTTATGACGTCGGGTTAAATTTTGTTAGTTTTGGTCGCAAAAAAACAATCCCGGGTGGTCGTCATATCGGTTGTTTGGTTTGCAGAGATGCAGTGGATACCACGACGATACGCGGACTTGTGTTTTGCGGCTGTACGTTTCCAAAAATCGCACAACACACGCGACGTCACGCTCCGAACATGGATATCATTAAGATCGCTAATTGATCATCATAACAACAATTTGACAAAATCGTGCCAGACCTGAAGACGAGACGCGGCAAGATATGGGTCAAGAAACAGTAAAAACGAGTGTTTAAACAATGCTCAGAATGCAGCAAGAAATATCGAAGTCGAGAGCAAAAATACGAAAAATGAAACATAAGCAGATATAGTCGGATGGCCTGTCTCAGGTCAGACTTTTGATGTTATCGGGACTAAGGTGTATCCAGAGATGCAGTATAGCTGGTAATGGCAGCTACTGAGCAAAGGTTGTGTAAAGTTGACGCGTGGGCAAAATAATGTATCATGAACGTGCGACGTGCGCTGTTGTTATACCATGTGGATTGCACAGACAGCCGCTCAACATCGCCGAGAAGACAGGCAGGATTGACCGTGCAGACAAATAGACTGTGAAATAAACCATGACTGCAGGCTATACATATGTGATAGTAGTGGAAACTGATGGCACACCTTTTTGCAGTTGTCAAATTCGCAACAATCTCAGCGCATGTATGTATGTAGATACCAAGTCGGTTGGTACAAAACTGCGCATTACACATGCGTGGCATGTGCGCACGTCAGTTGCGGATATACCAGAAGACAATCATCACCACACCACGCGTATGATACACTTACTGTACATACCGAAAAAAACGACATAGAACATGTGTAAGAACAAGGAACCGTCACCAACCACAACGTCGCTGGAGAGCAGTCATTGCAGACGTTACACTTGTACTTATTGTTAATGGTGCATGTTGTTCATTTAACGCCGATTAGGCCTTGCCAATGTTCAGTTGGTCGGGTGCTAAGAGGCTTGTTGTAAACGGATTGAACTGACAGCCATTTTATACAAACGTTCGTTCCTTTGGATTTTGCAAGATCATTGTAATATTTTTAGGAACTGTTTTTAAATTTCAGAAGAAATTCACCAATTATGAGGTCAATGTTTGTGTTGATATCGCTGAATTTGGCGTTCGCGATTATTTCGACTGAAGGTGAGTCACGAAAGGAGGTGTTTTAATCAAATCCACACCTGAGATGTGGAGAATTTGACCAACTGGAGCTTATTTGGAAACTTTCCACCATCTGTCTTTTCTGCTTTTTGGTGTAATGATCCAAGAACTATTTTTAAAACCTGAAAAGGTTCGTTGTGCTGAAAATCTGCGAGGTAGACAAATACAAATTGAAACGTAGGTATTACCTACCTCTACTTACGGTTCCGGTTGCATCTCTTGGCTGTTTTTCGCATGAAATATGCGGCATTCATGCGACATTCATGCGGCATGTATATATACACTATGTGTCTCGCCTTATATTGGTCTCACATCGCTCAATTTCAGCCGTATCATTGCACCGAACAGTGTTTGGCAGTGTGCCAATGAGCCAACCACGCAGCGCACAACAGCCACTGCCCAGTCATCACAACCCGGTGACCAATCCCAATCCTGCATACACCAACTGGCTGCAACATCACGTGCCGTTGACATACGGCAGGAGTCCGCCTGCAGGACGGGTCAGCTCGATCAGGTATGGCTGATCGCGTAAATGGAGGATTTTGGATTGTGGCACAATTTTTAAGGCCTTATTGGGCCATTTGGTCAAAACACGCCAACCGCGTGGCATGCATGGTCTGACACTTGGTGCGAACGATAAAAACCGCATGCCCATTTGCCATCGCGGCGTTTTGGGTCGAAATCAAACTTCAATATCGGTCTCCGTCCGGTCTTGCTGGGCCGATCACATGAATCGGCAGGACTTTGCCAGATCGATCCATCGGTTTTGCTCTTCCTGGATGTTTCCTGGTGTCATTACCGAATTGTGCGAAGCATGAACATAATATTGAGCAGGTACGTGTTACCGCAACCAGCACGACGTGATACACTTCATGCGATCACAGACGCACCGAGATTGCGATACGAAACGAAGGAGATCAAATGTTAGTCAGGCGCTGTTGTTTAGTGTTGTTTTCCTTTGTTTGTTTGCCGCTCGCAAGCAATACGGCTTTTTGACACGAACATCAACAAAGTTTTCGGAATCATATTATAGCAAATGAGGCATCATTCACAACAGGCGGGGCCAGCTGTTGGCGATGTGAATTGGCATATCGGTGGAAATTTCTGGGCCCCTGATGGTACATTCGCGGTTTACCTCTGAAAATAGGCTGAAACTGGCAAAACGGCTTCAGTCGGCAACGCAAATGGTCATCGCTAGTCGTCTATGCAGTGAGACCAAAGCAGCCCTCATTGAGCGTGATGACACACGAACTCATGAGACGACTTTTTTGAAGTTGACCTGTACATATCCAATAATGTTACGGTTCCACGTGTTTCGAAAAAGAAAGAAAGAGAAACGCGTGTATTTTTTAAAAACACGCTCTCCGATTCGGTGCATAAATTCCCTTTTGACCCCCAAAACATTTGCGTGTTGAATAACGTGCTGTTCGCGTAAGCACGTAACAAATTGAGGTCAGCCAGCTGGAACTTGTCAACATCTCTCTCGGCCCAATCTCTTTCTTTTGCTTGCGAAAACACATGTAACCGGAGCATTTTTGAATAAGGCCAAACAATCTTAAAAAAAGTCGTCTCACGAGCTCATGGCTGAACTATACACATGACATTAGGCTGTGTTGACAACCAGCGTTGAATACACAAGCCGGCAACGCCATACAGTCTGAGTGTGTCACACCCTGTCGTGTCAAACCAAAGTGGTGCAACTATACTCAGCTGGAACACAGATTTCAGACAAGCCACCGGTGACGATGTACCTGCTCTACAACACAGCACCGAACAATCGACAGCGCATACGCCACGCCACACGACCCAGTGCACCGCCAACAACAACGACAATAATGACGACCACACCAGCACCAGCGACTACAGCCAAGTCGCGTACACCAGTCACAACGACGACGACACGAGTTCAGCCTGACCTCGACCGTTTGCCAGCCAGAAGACCGCGGCTTCCAGCATCAGCCGAGTTGGTCACAAGACGACAACACAGGTATCCAGTCTTGCCCGATCAGCCAACCACAACGCCAATCAGCAGGCCACCGAGTGCTCCGCCATCGTCCTTGCGAAACATCACCGAAGCGGAATCCGGACCAGTTGGGACCGCCGATCGCCTGATTTTCAAGGAGGAACCACCGGTACGATGGGACCACCTGCCCAATCATCATCGACCGTCAAGCCACAGTAGTGCACGGAAACTGCGACCGAACATGAACGGATGGAGCAAACGATGGGACCGATTGGTGATGCAACGGCGTCGACTCAACAGCAACAACAAGTACATCCCGGTCGTGCCAATACCGGTTGAGAAACGGCCGAATCACATCTGGACTTTCAATGTGCGGCATGAAAACAGCAGGGGGTTGTCGCATTAGATATGCGTTTTTAGACACCTTGATGTCCTGTTTTGTGCGCTAATCAAATTACAGCCAGCTTTATTACAAGCACCCTGCGAGGTGTTTTTTTTTCAGCTGGCCGAACATTTTGTGTTGCTGTGGGGTGTCCCTTCCTCCACGTTCTTTGTGTGAGCAGACGGGTTTTGCAAAAAACTACAATAAAATGTTCTTTTTTTTATTTTTTTTTAAATTTTTTTTTTTTTTTTTTGAGGGAGGGGGAAGGCAGCAGCAAAGGATGAGCTGGGGGGGGGATAGGGGCCGGAATTTTGGGGGACAGCAGACCACTCTCCGGTGACATTAAGCATAAAGCTGATCGTGTTGTGCGTTCGGGGGAAAGGGGGGACACGCAGACGTAAAATTCAAATAAACATTGTAACTCACATGTTTGCATGACAGCAAGTCACGCCGACGAGACCACGCAGCGCGACGACCACAACTGAAACATCAACCAGCAGCAGCACGAGAACAACAACGGCAACAACGGCCAGAACAACAGAGGAGCCGTTGAAGGTGCCAGCAGGTCCGAATGTGTACACCATGCCGCACATGTCTGTCGGCGGACAGTATTTGGCATGTGAGTCGTCATGTGATTTTGTTTGCTTTGTTGTTTGTTCTATTTGAAACTTTGTCCATTTTTGATTAGTTTTCCACACAAATCGGGTGTGCCAGGACAGGACATCCTCAGTGCACCTTTTGTTTTTTCGATCCTTTTGATTTGAAATTCATGTGACGAGAAAAACTTACATGATGATTGCAGACAGCGTACCCACGTGGTCACCGTGGTCGGGCTGGTTCGATTGCGTTGATGGGCACAGAATCAGGGTGAGAGGATGTTTCCTCGGTTCGACGGGCGCCAGATGCATTGGGCCCAACAAAGAGGTGCGTTCTGTTCAGTTAGCTTCAGAACTCGTGCCGGTTCCGAAAACTTCGATATTTGAGAGATGCTCTCAATGCTGGTTCCAGGTGCAACCGTGCCACAAAGGTCGCGGAGTGCACGTGCATCTGTTGCACACCAGGTCCGAGGATGCGGTGGAGATTGCGCTCAGACAATTTGGACTCACGCAAGAGTGGTTCACTTGAGCAAGAAGGAAATGACACTCGTGTGTGACGATTTCGTGCATTTGCTCATTAACGTCTGCGGTGTTTGCGGTTCTTTTCATGCACCTGATGATCTCATGAATTCTGGTTGTATTTATTCTTCACAAAATCAGGCTGTTTCTACTCTCTGCTTCTTCGTTGTTCATATGTCATTTCAAGGGGTGGAATTTTCGAAACGGTGTAAAGGGCAGTTGGGCGTAAATGTCGGTGTAAAGTTCGGTCGAAAGCTCGGTCGGCGAAGCTGTGTGAACGTGAAACATTGACTGTTGTTAACGTGGAATGTTTCAAGTTTACACCGAGGTCTATCACACTGAGCTGTCGACCGAGCTTTCCACCGACCTTTACACCCAACTGACCTTTACACCGTTTCGAAAACATCACCCAATGCTGTCTGTCAAGTATAGAGTTGATGACTCACTATACATTCTGAATGAAGAATAATGATGATAAATGGCGAAATACATAATAAATGTACCGGTAGATCTGTGGGGTAAGTCAGAAATAAAAAAAACAACGGTGCACTATAGCTGGCAAAACCAACATGAAATATTACCAAGTCTCAAGCATGTGAGTTGTACAGCAATGTGCTTTTTGTTTGCCCGTTTCGACCTGCTTTCATAGACGGGGGTGCACCAGGTCATCATCTTCAGTGCGAATGCACCAGACGGCCATGCGACCCCAAAAAGACACATGAGCTGGTTTTATGCCCGCATAAAACATGATGTTCGACTACATCTACGAAGCTCTTATTCAGGCGCCACAGAAGTTTCTTGCGCATACTGATTGGGTCCAGGGTTGGGCAAAAAACGTTTTTTTCCAAAAAATCGTTTTTTTTTAAAAAAAACGTTTTTTTTAAAAAAAAACGTTTTTTTAAAACGCCCAGATGACCAAAATATGCCACCAAAAAAATTGGAAAACGCTCATGTTGGGAAGAAAAAGTGGTTAAATGAAGTAATTCTATGTGTTCTGAGGCAAAATAAACGGGTTTCAACCCTTTTCTAGCGAGTTCTTAAGATCCCATAGCAGACCCGCATCATGGGACCAACTTCGGCTGGGGTCATCATTGAAAATCAAACTCCGTATATCGACGTATCTCGACAAAGTAAAAATTGGTCGAAAATTTTTTGAAAAAAATGGGACAATAAATTGATTTTCCTTGATGATCAGGGTACTTTCCCTGAAAAATCAGGGAAAATCAAGGAAATTCAGGATTTAAAAAAAACGAAAAACGACCCAGGCGTTTTTTTTAAAAAAAACGTCGTTTTTTTTAAGAAAAAACGCCGTCGTTTTTTTTTGCCCAACCCTGATTGGGTCTAGTCTAACGTAAACCAACTTGCTTCCTATCTTGTGATGTGAGACAGTGAAGTACATTGTACATGCATAATACAATGTTCACGTCAAAATATGGTATACGTAATCAGTTTTAATTGTCCAGGGGAGTCGTGGCTGACGAGCCAGGCCAGTCCCTTTCAATGGCGTCTGCTGGTGCTGCATTGTTGCGCGGCAATTTATTGTTCGGACGCAACGCCAAATCCACCAGCTGAAGAGCGACAGAAAGGCAGGTGCAATTTTTGAAAACCATAAGAGTCCGAATGCTTTACTTAAAAAATGACTTCAAATGAATATTTCAAAATAATGATGAATGATCATCTAGTCCAATCGAACCGGTTGCACCAGATGATCCAGACTCAGTCCGGCGGCATAACACGATCGAACAACAGCTGCCTCGAACCGTGCCATCACGGTCGTCGTCTTCTTCAGGCCGTGCGTGACCACGTCCGATCCGATCCGTTCGTTGTCGGGTGTCTGACGCACCGCGATCAGTCGATTCATTGCCGCGAAGCACACGTACGTCACCGTGCCACTCCAGACGGTCATGCTCACGATGCCCACACATTGGACTGGAACGGGATGGGGGAATTCAGAATCACACCAGACAATGCCAAATAAACCATCCCCAGTCAAGTCCCCACCAGTGAGTACGAAGTATTTCCGAATAACCACTCCTCTGCGGCCACTTTTAGCAGGTTATGTTGTTATGTTATGCTTTACAGTGGGAGAGATATCTTCTGAGATCTCAAATCCGAAGCATGCCCCAAATAAACATTGTCACTTTCAGGGTGTTTCCTCATCGTTGTGCTTGTCTTTGCGACTATTTGGCGAACAGAGAAACGCTTGAAGCCCCCAGGGCATTCGTGGGTGCTGACAGCACGATTCGATCCGATGACCAAGTACATTGATGTGATTTAGGTACCTGCAAGTTGCGTCAGCGCACGATTGCCCGTCAGCAGTCCTTCACGTCCCGGTTGCAGCAGTTCGAAATTGTGCACATTCTTGCCCACCAGTCCGACACCGAGCGTGCCGACAACGCCAGCCGCCCAGTGGACACCGATAGTGCCGACCTAATGCAGGCAGACACGCCAGGACATTGTCGGGATTACGCACTTTGCTTGCAAACTGGTTGGAGTTGTCGGGAATGGGTTTGACTTTGCATACAAATGCGTGTACATACATATAAATATGATATCCCCATCCGTGAAACGTTAGGCAGCCGGCCATATCGATTTGTTCATAACGCAGGTGTGTGCGTCAGGCCAGTGCGCAAGTGTGAGGCACAAAAAATTTTTGCAGCCAAATAAAAGTCAAAGCCGTGACACAGCACTCCCGGCCCGCCCCGATTGGCAAGCCGCCTTATGATGTAAACCACAAGTCAACATCAGCTAACAGGGTCGTCCACGCGCAGTCGTATCAACAGGTCACCCGTTACGTTTGCCGCCAACGACCCTAAGGCGCCGAATACCAAGCTGCAAATCAATCATCTTCAGCCAAGTATGAGATTCGTAGCGTAATGATGCATGCATAGTTCACGGGTTGAACCGACCTCATCCCAGGCGAAAACACCGCGCCGCCAGCAGTCACGCCCACCAGACCAGCAAGAATACCTGAAAACAGGACTCATGTGGTTCATGGGTTCCAACAACTCAACGCAATCGCACCTGACGATATATGGGGTATGTCGTAGCTTCGTCCGTGACTGCTCACCCATCCATAAACGATGCCCACAATCCCGCCACCGATCGACCCGTTCAACGTGTTGATGGCCACCTTCGCCGCCAATTTCCACAGATTACCACCGGTTCCGAACGTGCTGCCACTGCTGAAGCCCAGCCAGGCCCACCACAACATGAATGTGCCTGCATCAATGATTTGAGTCAGTCTTTCGGGATTGAGGCCTAGAGCCTAATGGGTCATAAGGCCAACCAGTCAGCGCCATCACTGGACTGACGAGTGTGCGCTGAAGATAGCCAGTCTTCTCATCAATCTTGTTCAGTCGTGGACCGAGATACAACGTGGCCACGAGCGCGCTCGCACCACCCGTTACGTGCACCTGTGAAACATCAGAAATGTATAGAACACATGCACATGGGCAAATGAACAAACACGTCTCTCTATCTACCACACAGGATCCAGCGAAATCGTGAAAGCCGATCTGAGCGAGGAACCCGTTCGGATTCCACGCCCAACTGGCCGGAAAGCAGTACGCAAGAATGTTGAACGTCGAGAAACCGAGGTACGCCGGGAATCGCATGCGTTCGACAACGGCGCCGGAGGCGATCGTGGTCGACGCGGTCGCAAATGTGAACTAAACGTATGAGGAAGAAGGTCGTTGTCAAACAATCAATATGGCACGTGGTGCAAAGTCAGAAAGACGAACTTGAAACACATAATGCGCGTACGTCGCCCCTCCGGTCTCGTTAAGCGACGGCACCTGCAGGAAGAACGAACCGGTGCCGCAGAACCAATTGGTCGGCTCGCCGAACGTCAGGCCGTAGCCGATTGCCCAGTACATGAAACCACCTGAAAAGGAAGAGAAACAATCTGAGGAGCCAGTAATACTGTAGTTTACTTCACCTGATGTGGGCACAAATAAAAACAATGACCGACCCAGGATAACATCGCATGTATTCTTGAGCATTGTGTTCGTGACATTGTGCAATTCAACGTAACCAGCCTCCAGCAGTCCAAACCCTGTTTGCATGGTCAGGATTAGGAAGGCATTTGGCAAAATCCAGCCAACATCTTCAGAGGTCAGTGGGCGCGCCTTCATCGTTTATATCTGTCACACTCATAAACTGTCAAATGTTCACAGATCAAAAAGCAACCGATTAATCTGTAATATTCAACGCCTACTGTTTTCAAGGTGAGTTTTTCTTCAAACACAGGCAAAAGCATGAGTGTGCATGGCATGCGATGAAATTATTGGTTCGTTTGGTGGGCTTGCTACCTAATTGAAGCAACTTGAGGTTTGAATGGATGGCTTTGAAACATAAGTTTTCTTTGTTGCGGTTTCCATGGCTACTATTAAATGTGGTCACAGCTCAATTTTTGTGCAAGAGATTTTTACATGAAGCCCCACAAATAGAGCACTCGATTATAACGATCTTCATCTAAACGCACCATTGATACAACGAAAAAACAGCGGAAATGTTCGATATCCTGGCCGCTGATATACTAATTTAAACGATCTTGGCAAGTCTGCCGTTGGGGCTTGGGGGCATTATGTGGAAAAGTAAGGTATGTATTTTCCACATGATGAAAGTATAATGCTGCCGTTTCAATCTCGGCTTATAGCACCTCAACATTCTTTACTGACAAAAACAAGATGTCATATACATGTATAAAAACATTTCTTTTAGGACGGCCTTACGTAAAACTAGGAAATAGGAAATATTTCCTGTTTCCTATTTCCTGGTGTCAAAAAGCAGGAATTAGGAAACAGGAAATATTTCCTATTTCCTAGTTGCCTTTTCGAAACTAGGAAATAGGAAATAGGAAATTTTATCACCGTGTCCCGACACCATAGACAAGCCTACTTTTAATACAACTGGCGGAATATTTATTGGCCAAGCATGCATTGTGCACATACACGCAACTCGATCAAAACATTTTGTTGAGCTGCGTTGCCTTTTGGTTCTGCTGATTGTGCCAAACATTTCCTATTTCCTAGTTTCGAAAAAAAACTAGGAAATAGGAAATATTTCCTATTTCCTAGTTTCGTCTCAAATCTCCTAAAAATAGTTTTAACACGTTAAAGATTTCATATTTCCTATTTCCTAGTTTTACGTAAGGCCGCCCTTAAACCGGGCAACCGGATATCGCATGCTCCCAGAATCCGGCCTTTCGCAATAAAATGTGACTATATACGATGAGTGATCACAAAAACATCGTCCAAACAAAATGAAACGCGTTTAAATTGTGAGAATTAATTTTTAAAAATTTGCTTTCGGGAACAAACTCGAGCTTGTGCCGACTTACGCGCCCCCTTTTGATCAGGCAACGGCAGAACATTTAGTAGGGAATCCAACCAGCTCGTCAACCAACAGCCACGTGTGAAATGTTTCACAAAGGTTTCATGTGTCAGCGAGCTGGTTCTTGTCTCAGTCTCACTGCCTTTCATGATCAAAAGGGTGAGCGTAAGTCGGCCAAGCTCGCGTTTGTTCCTGAAAGCAACTTTTCAAAGATAAATTCTGACAGTTTTAACGTGGTTTATCTTGTTTGATCGTTGTTTTTGTGACCGTTGGACATAAACAGTCTAACTGCGTAGTAAAAAAGCAAGCATGAGATATACGGTTTCCCGCTTTAAAGTTTCCACGCAAATGTGGAATCGGAGGTTCGCTATGTACAATGAGAATCAGACAACAAACAGAACCAAATGCAAGGAGTAATGCATTGTGAACGCATCTACGCATTGTTGGCAGGTTTAAAAACAAGAATCTTAAAATGCTACGGTGGGAATTGAAAAAAACTGGGAAAGAAGGCTACACATAAAAAAGATGAAGGGAAAACAACAGTTACAATCACAGCCTATTCTTCTATGTTGACAACACCGTGGAATGCATGGCATCCGATATAGAGTTTGTTGTACTGAACAAATCGAGTGAATGGGAGACGATTGTGCTCCTCAACGTCCAGCTGCGATTGAACCTTGCCATTTTTCGCATTCAAACGCAACTGTTCGGCCGCGAATCGCTCCGACTGTTTGAAGTAGGCGGCGATCGGGAAATCGAACACGTAAATTTTGGCGAATATCCTCTGAACCTTGTCGCTGCCGTTAAGTTGCTCCTGCGAAATCAGATTTCAAACTTTGAGGTGGATACAAATGTACAGACAGAAGAAAATTGCCGTTAAGTCTAACACTGTCCGATCACTACGCGACATCCACAAAAACGCTGATTGTGAAAAAGGGTGGGTATACTCTCATGCATACCGTCATAGATCCCGTGCACACCAAAGCGAAATAACCTACAGCGATTTCCGCAAAACGTTTGTACGCCTGATCCTCGCCAAGTTCTTTAACGTATTCGTTTTTGCTCGGCAAACAGAACCGAATTCCAACGTCGTGTTTGCCCGGATCGACCGTTTCGCCGCATTTTAACGGCTCGCCATCCTTTGTCACCTGAGAGAATTACGACTATGGACAGTACAGTGCACTACATAGGTAAATGTTTTCTAAGGGGGGGGCGTGCGGCAGGAAAGTTGCGGAGGGGGGGTGTTGGGTTTTTTTTGGGAGACGGGGGAGAGGGGAGAAAAGGAGAGGGGTTTGAGATTTTATAGTCATTGTGCGACCAATAGTTGTGATGAGTGAAAGATCAGAAAGCGTGTGTGCAAAACCTGGACATCTGCCAACTTTAGTGATCGTTTGTATTGTTCGCTCTGTTCACAGCCTTGACAGTAGACGCTGAAAAGCTTTCAGCAAGTAACGTGGATAGCAATTAAATTAAGTTATTTTGGAATAAAATAGTGACAAACACATTTAACGGACCAGGACCCGTATCCGCCGCACAAATCATCGTTGGTTTTGTTTTTGGCATTTTTGAATCGCTTGCACGGTTCAGGTGCAAACTTGTGCTCTTCGGGTCGATGCCGAATTTCGACATAGATTTGTAGATCGCTGGTTATCGGCTTGTACACCTCAGTTACGCCACGGATTGCGTAGCAGCCCGGCTTACCAATCACCTCGACCATCGGAGAGTTGAAATGATTTGGAAGTCGAATGTTCTCGTTGCGTCCCCTGAAGCACGGCGGTTTTGTGGCATAGTTTGAGAACTCAGTGAAAACCGCAAATTTCTTAGTGCACAAACCGTTGTTCGGTGCACGGCTGGTGATTGATCACGTCGAGTTTGATGCGTTCGTTGCCGGAGAACGGCAATTTGAGATCAGAAGGACTGAGGGTTGTTTGTTCCAGCAAGCCAAAAATGCGTGGATTTCGCCAATCGTTGCTGTGACGCGGCCCCGGCCGCATGTTTCGACCGCTGCTGAATTGAGCCAGACCTGTTCCAATCAGAACGCACGTCCACGATAGGAACAAATGCAGCAGTGGCAGTTTCATTTTGAATGCGGTTCAAACCTGTAACGGTCGTTCAAAAATAGACAAAAATGTTCGTTACACAATTCACCACTATTTTCAAACGAGTACGCCACTAAACGCGAGCAGAATGATCCATGTATTTGTGCACGTCGTTAATATGGTTGTTACAAGCTGTCACGAAACGACACTCCAACGCCACATACGAAGAAAAACAGCGATAACGGATATTAGATCAGAAATCGGAATTTGCGTGATCGTATCTGTGCAAAATACTGCGGTCTGCAGTATGAACTTTACGATGAGAGAGAACCTGGAAAGTGATGATTACTCGGACTATTTTAACGAACTTGTGTCACACCAGGAGGTGGCTGGCTACACGGGGGCCGTACGTCTCGCTCACAGTGCAGTGTCACTTTATATTTTAGAAATCAATTCAAGGACAATCTCGTTTAGTGGGGGTTACAGACGAACGGCATTATTGATCAAGCTGTTGTCGATACAATGTGAACCAGACCAAAAATATCACCAACATTTAAGCATCAACGAAACAACCAAGTTAAAAACCACAGCTGGTGCTGTGATACAGTCGTGTTTGTGTGCGCACGGAGTGAAGCGCAGTTCTCCCTAACAACCGACAGAATTATATGTTTTTTTAAGTAGAGGAAGTCGTGTTTCATTATGATAATGCTTGTCTTCGCTCACAGCGGTGACCAGTTAATTGAGTGTGTGCATCATCTTTCAGAAATTTACGTAAACAGCGCTGCTCAGCAGCGTCAATACGAATATGTTCAATTGTCACAAGACTGCGTGGGAGGACGTAACCGCAAGCAAGAGCGACAGTCGTTGGCTTGCTTGTCTGACTGTGCGTCATAACCAGTTACAAGAAGAGAATGGAATCAGGCGCCCAGCATTAACAATATCGATTCCATCAATTCATGACAATGCCCGGCTATCACCTGGCTGACAACTGAATACCTGTGTGTGTCCGTGTACTCCACTGCGATAAAACGTTGTTGAGTACCTGGGTTTGTGCGACACGCATTCTAAAAAGAACGTTACGCGACTGTAGAGTATGATTGGGTGACAATAATTGACATTAAGTGGAAGTACGTGTAACATGTACACGCAATTGAAAAACGATACGGAGGATAGATATTTTCGAAGAGTAAATTTCCGCACGACACATCAAAACGCCATGTGAGAAAATTCTCAACATAGCCCGAAATGTGCAAGAAATATTTTTTGAGAAATTGTGCGCTTTAGGATGCGCACAACAGCACGCTTGTTTTGTACTGGTGCGTTTACCAGCGCACAAAAATAAAAATGAGCACCATAGCAAAATCACAGCCAATTGCATTGATGTTGTTAGTACATTTCACCAGCAGTATTTCTGAGCGACTTGCTTTCCGAGCGATTGAGCTGTTAAGTGAGCGACAAATGTTGCACAAAAGTGGTTTGTGAACCGACGCGTTTTTGGTAAAATGTGCAACTCTACCAAGGCATAGGTACATGCCTGTCAGTTGTAATCAGTATCATGGTGTACTGCAAAAGTGAGTCTCAAGCAAGCAAAAAGGCCACCGCTGCGTTTACTACTGACGTTATTTGGACCGCGAACCTTCAGCAACTTTTCTTGTGAGGAACAGTAATAAGTTACAATAGGTCACGAATAGAAATGACTTAACGACAAATTGGGCTGATTGAACACATACAACAACAGTTACGTACAGCACTGGAGTACAGGCTAACAACTGAACAAATTGTGTTTACAGAGAACTGTCGTTAAATGAGTATTCTTATAAGTCAGAATTATCCAATTCGAGATCGGCAAACAGCGCATGACATGCGATATGCAGTTGTTTACTGCGCAAGAACTTGCTGAAAGGTAGACCCGCATGTTCCGTGGCGTTCAATGCTCGATCACCGTAGCGTGCTTTCGCAATCTGATCTGACGTCGCCAGAAACTTCGACACAGGAAACTCGAAGACGTAGAACTTGACAAACAAGTTTTGTCGGTAGACCGTATCTCCAATATAGTCCTGAAAATAGGTTGTGTGTCGTATCTACTGAAGGCAACAATTTGTTCAGGGCGCGGCCATGCGAACGTAGTTACGGACTGCAGACCTGATAAAAATGTCCAATATCTGCAACCGCATTGACACGGGCACTTGCGGGTGCGGCACGGGCTTTTTCAAAATGGGCCTGTGGCCCATTGGCGGCTCATGTGCCAAGAATCTAGTGGCTCATTTAGTAGCTCCTTCTTACTGGCTCCCTGAAATTCTAGTGGCTCACTCGCCAAATTTTTGTGGCTCATTCAAACTTTTTAGTGGCCCAATGAGCAACCGTCAGTGGCAAAAAACCCCTGGAGTGCGGATTGCGAGTTACACGAAAGCTTGCTTCGGTGTGCGTGTTGTGCGCTATGGCCATTAGGGTTAGAGAGATGTCGGGTGTCGGGTACCCCCCCCCCCCCAACCTCTAACCCTAATGGCCATAGAGTCTGCCAAAGTTCGAACAGTCAGCCAACCACAGCAGACAACACTGTTGTCTCAGCGTACACAACGGCATAAAGTTCAAATATTGAAATATTAACGCGGGTGCGGACGCTGGACAAAGAAATGTTTCATATCGGCAGTCGCGACAAGCGCGTTTGCATGACCGTGGCCTTATATTGAATTCAGAATTCGAAGTGTGTGACGAAGCAACTCAGGGACTTACCTCCAGCTCCTGAAGTCGTTTATAAGCGTCATCTTCACCCACGCTGGCCAGGTATTCGCGACGCGATGGTAGGCAGAAATGTATACCAATATCGTCGTAGAATCCGGGCTCAAGTGCTGTTCCACATTCCATTTCCTTTCCGTTATGAACAACTCTCACTCTCGCAGCTTCCAGTGATTTCTCGTACGTCTTCGTGTACTTGCAGCCCTGACAGTAGACGCTGAAATCAGATAATTAGACTGAATGAACAATGAGAAAAAAACTCAGTGAAAACCAGTGTAGTTCCTGGTCCGGCGGGGAAATTAGTGTACCTCCCTAGTTTTTCCGAGGGGAAATTAGTGTACGTCCCTGGGGAAGCGAAGGGGGAAGACAAAAAATCAGGGAAAAGCCACTTTTTGAGGTAGAAAATTTGCCCTATTTTTGCCCTTTTTGGAAAAAATTCTTCATAAATAGGGTATTTTGGCGAGTTTTGAGAACATTGACCTAAACATCACACATTTTAGGCCTAAAAGTGCCCATTTTAGGCGATTTTAGGCAAAAATTGGGGAAATTAGTGTACCCGAAGGGGAAATTAGTGTACCTTAGGGGGACCCCTCCCCCAGGAACTACACTGGTGAAAACAAATCAAAAGGTACCATGAACCATATCCGCCGCACTGATCATCCTCTTCGCCAGGACTTGTTGTTACATTTGACCTTAGACAGCGCTCCGGTGCATACAGATCGACTTCTGGTCGATATCTAACTTCAGTGTATATTTGAAAGTTTGGCACAATCTTGCGATAGACTTGAGCGTATCCCGTCATGGCATAGCAGCCTTTTTTGCCGGGCAGTGGTCGCACGGGGGACTTAGAGTTGTCGGATAAGCGAATCATTTCATTCTCTTCTCGTTGCTCGGTGCACGGACTGTGATTTTTCACAATCAACTTGGCACGTTCATCCAGCTTTTTGTCGCTGTCACTATCTCCATGGTTGTTGCTGTTGCCATTCGTCTGACCAGTGGTGCCGGACCCACGGTTGGCGAAAGCTTGATTGAACGATTGTCGAGCCTTGTGGATGCGATCAAGACGAGTTTCTTTGTTGCCATTGACCGATTCACACACAAACAACACCACGGAAAAGAATGCGAGAATATTCATCGTTATCCTGTCGCAACTGAAATTTACAGCAGCGCATTGGATTTCAGCAACAAACAACTAGAACACGAACGAGAAGGATGAAATACTTTTCCTATGCTCACATCCGAAAAAATACCTGAACTAAATTTTGCATTCAAAGCAACATCATCAAATAATGCGAACATAACGACAAAACATTATGCAGCCCTTTTCTAAACCTAACAAATTACACTGCGTCGAAAGCGACGTGACGCACGTATGTGGTGACACCTAATAAGTTGAAGAAACCGATGTATATTATAGTATTTGCCCAGTACGCAAATGAAATTATTATTGAACGCAAACGTGTTTATTATTTTCCCCGGCTTGCAGAATAACGTACATGTACTTTATTTGCACGCTCCCACGCAGTTTGTTTGACGCAAAACCAATATAGTTTTTTTCCCTTTCACAATGGAAGTTAACCTTAAAATTAGTAAAGTTCTCTTGCAATTTCGGTGTGGCACAGCGATGATAAAGTGCTTTTTGAAAAGGGCAAGTGGTCTCAAATGTATTCAATGAACTTGGTACGTACAAGATTCTTTACAAGATTATATTGATGCAAGTACACGGTTGACACTGAGATAACATAATGTTGATTTTGTGCCAGGATTTGTATAAAATTGGAGAGCAAGACAAACTAAGACTAGCAAACTTAGAATTATATTTCACTTGCGTAACAATAAGGTTCAAAGCATACAACCATACTGTACATACATAGTTTGATGCGTGAGCAAAAGAAACCTCGGTTAAGTGGTACTCACAATTTTTATTCGGATAACCAAACAATCATTTTGAGTTGGAACATATGTACGATCAGCACGTTGCTGCCAACTTATGGTAACGGGGTAGTTCGACCAATTCGAAGTCACGCGTATTGAGCTGTCAATATTGGCGCTCTTGCCCCCCTATATCTATCTATCTAGTTCGACCAATAGGGTAGACTCAAGTTGGTCACAAACAGTGCATACTCTGTCTAGCCACCAGTGTCTCAAATTGGTACCTGATTCCTGGACCAAAAATTCACTGAACGAGATATTAAGCGCCACAGCGCCAAGATCCCGCTCAAAAGGAGAAAAAATAAAAAAAAAAAAAAAGAAAAAAAAAAAAAAAAAAAAAAAAAAAAAGAAAAAAAAAAAAAAAAAAAATAAAAATTTAAAAAAGCGTGCCCACCCCCCCACGGCTCGACCATCTGAAAATCAGCCAAAAATGGGGGTGATCCGAAGCAAGTGTAAAAATTATGTTATAATACGGATTTTTTGCAACTAAAAAACATTCAGAAAAATAAAATTATGTCCACTGATCATGTTAAATACCAAAATTACCAAACTCAAGCACCTACAAAAGTAAAAAATTCTTACATTGTTTCTTTCTTTCAGATTTTGAGTAAAATTAGCATAATTTGAGGGAGTCTTGAAAATCAAAAATTGCGATTTCTCGTTCCCTGAATTTTTGGTGCTGGAATCAGCTACCGAGCTGAAATGTGAGCTGCCATATGAGCTATGTACTTTTGAGACCAACTTCTATTTGAGAGGGACTACTCCTTTAACGGGCCATTATGCTGGTCGCAATAATTGAAAATAAAAACACGCACATTGGTGGAAGTTTTAAACGTCGTTAGTAAACACGGCTGCTCAAACTGTGCCATGAAGAAAAACTAAAAGTACTGTGGTATTCTAAAGCACAGGGAACGAGACTCAATTGATAACAACGCTCTAACACTGCGGTCACAAATAGATCTATCGTGTTGATTCTTCGACAGCAGATGGCGGATTTTGCAGTTCAACGTTAGCATGTATGGCGTGACAAGCTATCGACATTGTGTTGCGCACCATGAACTTGGTGAACAATAATGACGCGTGCTCGCTCGCAGATAGCGCACGATTACCGTATCTGCTGCGTCGAAGGCGTTCGGATTGTTTGAAGTAAGTGGCAATGGGAAAGTCAAAAACGTGAATCTTCATGAACAACGTTCGTCTCGTGTCGCTTCGATCCAAGTGTTTCTGCAATATAGTGATGCATTTCGTCAAGTCAACTTTGTAAGCCAGTGGAACTGGGAACATATAAACGGTTCCTTGTCATTCATTATTGACGGCCATAACGACCATCGGAGTTACTAACTTCTAGCTGTTGAAATCTGCGGTAAGCCTCGTCTTCGCCAACGGCATCGATGTACTGACGCCTTGTGGGAAGGCAAAAATGGATGCCGATGTTTCGGTACCGTCCAGGCTTAACAGTATCACCACACTGTAATTCCTTGTTGTTCCGTATAATTTTCACGCTGGCTACCTTCAACGCCTGCTCGTACGTCTTTTGTTGCTCGCAGCCTTGACAGTAGACACTGGAAAATGAAGACACCGTATGAAAAGTAATGGAGTTATCAACAAAACGCTAAGCACTGCTTAATACGTAACGAAAAAATTGATTGGTTTAATGCGTCCGTAATATATTTCGGTTCAGTTTGGGCACCTTCGTCCCGATCTTCCACTACCGAAAAGTTCTGGCCAGCGTAGTCGTTCTTGCACATCACTGTGTCGATAAGGGCAGCTCTGCTGCATGTGACTTTTTGTCCTGTTAGCCAATTTAATCACAGTCGACTACGGAATGGATTTCCTCAACTATCTTGAGACTCACTTACAGTTTACCCTCAGTTTTACGAAGTTGGATTGGCTTTCAGCTGTGCTTGGGCTGACTGGGCGGGGCAGAAACTGAAGTGAACAGTAGGTAGTAAATGGTTTGATTGTTCTGGAATGCGACTAGGTTTACTTGTACCGTGTTGAGCGAGGCTGACCTGTCCTACAAATGAAAAGCAAAGCACAACCGCCAAAAGTGTCCAGTTGAAAACCTTGGGGCCTCACTGAAGTTTTCATGTTACAGAGCTTTCTGAAGGGCCCAGTCAATTTACGATCAGGGTGCAAGGTTTCGGGTGTAAAAGACCGGCAAAAGGAATTGTAAAATACAAAAATTTTACACGGAGCTCTGTTTGGAAGATTTTCCGAGTAATGTCCCCATGGGGCTTTATTTAGGACCAATTAATTTTCCAAATCTGCTTTTTCACATGCCATCGATCAGAGCTCCAGGTGCTGTGACCCAAGGTGTCTGGCAATTAGATCTCATTTTCACTGAAGACACAATGAACGACAAAAGAAACACACCATGACCCAAATCCGCCACATGCGCTTGTGTCATTCTGTTGCCGCTTGCAAAGTTCAGGAGGATAGTCAAGTTCGGGTCTGTTGCGTACCTCCAGATAAAACTGCAAATCAGAATCGAGTCGTCGGAATACATCAGCTCGGCCCTGAATGACATAACAGCCCGGATCATCCGGTATTTCCATTACAGGTGATTCGTCGTTGTCGGACAGACGTATTCGTTCGTTTGCCTCTTTGGCCTTGGTGCATGGGCCATGATCGAGAATATCCAATCGCACACGCTCGTCAAGATACTTATCCTGCTGTTCCTGAGTCCAAAATCCTTCGAACTCCGGAATTTCTCCTTCCTCCAAGGTGTGGCTCTGACCAAACATTTCAAATGTTCCAACTCCGGCGCCATCTTGACTGAATATTAACGAAAAGTTACACACGCAAACAGCCAATATCAGAATGCAAGTAATTGAGCGAACCATTCTGAAAAGAAAACTTGTCGTGTTCAGTCACTTGTTTCGATAACGAAATACAGCCTAGTTGTCAAACTCGTGTGATCCGCAATACGCTACAAGACCATATAAAACAATCTGACGAAGCACTGCTCTCAAACGTAATTGTCACTTATGTCTCAGAGACCAGCAACAGTTGTTACGTACGGTTGCGCCACCCACCACAAGAACAACAAAATGACGAAGGAAACTGATGGATACTTAACTTGACCATATACGTAGTATAAAAACACAACTTTCGATTAGTTTTCTGCCCAGTGCAATAAACAGAACCAGAGGAATGATCGTCAGAATCCGTGCGCTGACAATTACGTGAAAACACTATGAAGAAATCTATAACGCATATGTGCGCATGTATATATACATATTCAGACTAGTATTAGTGGTGCGAAGTGTTTATGAGAATGTATTTCGGATTTTGTTGAAACGAGTATTTTTGAAGTGCGCGCATGTTTTCCAGGTTACTCGGCGAACAACGCACGTCTACGTTTTCTGTTAGTGTAAATTCTCAATCGATAATGTTCACTAACTGGCCGGGCAAGATCAGATATAGTGCACAAAAACGTGACTAGTTTTTTTCAATTTCACAGGTGATTACATTAAAGATACGAAAGCCCAGATTTACAGAAAGTTTGACACACAAAATCTGTCTGTGTAATCCAAAGTAACCACCGAGATTTGTTACAAAAAGGTCCTGGCGCACAAAAACAACGTGACTATGATACATAAACCCCAAATTTGTGTACTCATTGTGGCAAACAACCTGAGAGAATGTGATTTTTGCGTATTACGGAAATCTTAACTGAGTTCCTTCATGTTTCATGTGTCAAATTTGCAGTAAAAAAGGACAAAGCATCTGGATTATCAGCTACTTTATTCAGTGCAACAGCTCGTCAATGAGCGTTTGACTTTGAACCACTTGACTCACTTTGCATGCTTACAGTACCATGAACGGCGTGACACGTTATGTACATGGAGTTCTTGGTGATAAACTTGGCAAACGGTAACTGTTCGTACACACTGAAAGGTAGAGGATCAGATTCGGGAATGTCTAGAACCTTGCGTTTCAGTTTCTCATCTAGTTCCGATTGCTTGAAGAGCCGTAGAATATCGAAATCGAACACGTAGAATTTGACGAAGATTGGCTGTTCGTTGTTTTTATCATAAAGTTTCTGAAAAGGCAATCTGGTTTCTGAAAACACAGCACATGAATAAGGAACAACAAAACAGAGTCAACCCAGATACATACCGATATTTCTTCAAATCGTTCATAGGCATCATCCTCACCCAGCGTGTCTACATACTGGCGGCGAGTGGGCAAGCAAAATCGAATCTCAATATCGCTATGACGCCCCTTCTCAATGGCATCACCGCACTTGAGTGGCTTTCCCGCCTTAATAACTTCAGCCGCAGCAATTTTGATCGATTTTTTGTATTCCTTTTCGTACTCACAGCCTTGACAATAGACACTGAAAATACTTTTCCATATTTCAGGAAAACAAAACAAAAATGTGAGCCTAGACAGCCAATGAAGATCTAACCAAGATCCAAATCCACCGCAGTTGGTTTCATTCACGCCTCTCCGACATGGTTCCGGAGGCTGGTCTAGGTCAGCTCGATGCCTCAACTCCACATAAACGTACAGGTCTGAGTCAATGTCTCTGAATCAACACAATTCAAATATCGCCATGCCAACAACTGAGGAACAACTGTGAAACACCTATGAACCAGAATGACAACAACAAACTTGTAAACATCAGATGTTCCGTAGATGGAATAACATCCTGGTTGGTCTTTCAGAGCGACAACAGGCGAGTCCCTGCTGTTAGCCAGTCTGAGACGTTCATGTTGCCGGGGTCGAACACTGCAAGGTCCATGTTTTGTCACATCTAGTAGAAGTCTGGTATCGTCTTGGCCTGCTGAAATATGATCACTTTATGCACCGTTTCGCAGCAGAAAACTGAAATTCACCTTTTACTCACAGTCAGAACACAATGTCATCACATATACAAACTGACCTGCACTATTTTGATTTCTGTTGTTCGCCGTGATGGCCGATGGGACCAGATCGAAAAACAAGATGGCACCAAAAAGGTGCCCCGTGATGAGTAGCATTGCCTTTGTTCTTTCTGTTGGTCAGAGCTGAAAATGATTGAAATATGAAAAGATGCTCGTTGATGTTGAGACAGCAAGAGGTAAATTTCAGAACAGCAACAGAAGTTAAAAGCTCTCTTATTATTGCATAACTTACACGACTTTTTGTATGTCGATACCAGTTCTGCTAAAGTTAGTGCGGCTGCAGTGAAGCAAAGTTAGTACGCATGAACCAGGGAAAAAATTTGACAACAAAGAGCACTTATATGTTTCAATTTTTTGCGCATCTACCTCAACTTTACACATCAATAATCACTTCACGCTGTGTTAGGCGTCCTTTCAACACATTGTGCTGTGTTGTATAAGCACTTGTTGATACGAATGAAGGTTGTAAAGCAACCAGAGTAGGTGCAACCAAATAAACTTTTGCTTACGTCGAATCTAGCCATGCGTGTACGCGCGTTCGCACCGCAACAATGGGCACAGAACAAACAATAGGCGACCGTATGTAATCGCCTCATCTTTCCCAGTCACAGCAATTATTGGAATTTGTTCGCCGTCATCATCATTCATGTTCAATGGTTTTGATATTTTCCACATTTGTTCTTTTCATATGAACTTATGCGTCAGTGCCCGGTAAATAAGCTTGCATTGCATGGCTGTAGACTGAGCGATATCAAACTTGGTGATCGGACGTGACTTGCTTTGTTCATGTGCGCTTTTTGCACCAGCGATATTAAGAAATTAACTGGGGCCATTAATTTTGTTCAGCTTAAGAGTTGCTCATTTTAGGTCGGGAAATAACTTTCACGCTGGTTAGCTAGTGGTATCACTAAATTTCTTAGCATAGCATCCTTAATTCAAAAAGTCTCCGCACCAACGCAGGAGCGGTCCGATCCGATCACAAAATTTGATATCGCTCTACATTCGGTTGGATTTGTTCGGTGTCATCTTGTTGTCCATGAGCAATAAACCTGTCTACTGAAGTCGTCACGTTCGATTTTTTTTGCATGGGTTACGAAATTGATGCCGAGTGTCGTGCGTGGGTTGTGTTACGTGAGAGGTGTTCGAGCAATGGCGATCTTGCGAGCAAATCTCAACGCCAAATTCAACCGCTTCGAAACATTTCAGGGCACATACCCAGATTGTCAGACAAGTTATGTCAGTAACTCGTTAGCAGCTCAGCTAAAGTGTCAAAACTGAGCAAGCAAGATAAATACGCAGAACAAGAGATTCGCTTTTATTTGACATAAAATTAACATTTTTTCATTTTTTTTTGAAAATTCATGCAGTATTAGTCGACGTAAAGGCAAACTATGCCAACACGAGCCCGATTTCGGAGTTGGTGCACTAGCAAAACGCAAAAGAGAAATCCTCATGCACCACGTTGTATTCCACAACGTGTAACGTTTCCCAAATCAGTAGCCACGTGTGAATGTTTCACTAATCTACCACTTCCGGAATCGAGCTCGTGTTGGCGAAGTTTGCCTTTAAATACCAGCGTAGTTGCACAGTGAAGGCCAGATTAAAAAAGGCCTGCACCTGAAGTAGCACAATACAGCAAACCGTTATGAAAACACAATCATTCAACGATTAGTTCACAAACTTTTCGTCGTCTGGCTCAGTTTTTTTCACCGCTACGGAGCCTGACAGCAAGTGACAACCAACGTATAACTGGGTTTTAGTGATGAACCTCGAAAAAGGCAGCGTCTCATAAAGCTTCATTGGCAGTGGCTCGTTGAACGGTATCTCACGTTCCTTTCGCTCCTTCGCTTCGATGTTACGTTGGACAGCGATCATCTTGGAGACTTTGAAACCGAATATGTACACCTTCATGTATAACGGCAAGCTCGTTTGTCCTTTGTATTGTGCCTAGAACAAGGTTAACCCTTACCATACGTTAATAAAAACAAGTAAGTTTACAACAAAATTATCAGGTAGGCACACACAACGCACCGTAGCTTCCATAATACGTTGCCATGTCTCATCGTCATATCCTTGTGCCTCGAGATACTGCTTCTTTGACGGCATGCAGAAACTAAGAGTGACATCGTCATGCGTTCCGCGTTTTAAAACATCGCCACATTTTGGTTTCTTCCCGCCTTTCAACAGCTTTACTTCAGCGATTTCGAGTGTTTTTTCGTGCTTTTTCGCATGTTCGCAGCCGTCGCATTGAACACTGAAAGTAAAGTGCAATTATTAAGCTTAAGCTGTACATCGATTTCGTGAAAGACAGCACCCTATTCAGAGACACAGGCGGTCTAGTTTTTCGTTAGATTTAGTCAACCGTGACCATGATTGTGCATCACAAACGTTTCCACACTAATGGAGTCCACCACCTCTTGCCTGTTTATAACGCTTTACTGGAGCTTGAATTTCATTTGCTACTACATGATAAGATTTTGACGGATGGAAACTAGAAACATACCATGAACCACCGTAACCGCCACAACCATCTTCATCGGGTTCATAGCACGGCTCGGGTGGGGAATCACCGAATTTGTGACGATACTCAACGTACATCTCAAGATCGTCTGTTAGATCTTCGTACACTTCCACTGTGCCATTCAATTTGTAACACCCAGGGCGTCCAGGTTCTTCAACCAGTGTTGCATTCGATACTTCTGGGAACCGTATTTTTTCGTATCTGGTGCGCTCGCCTTCATGGCATGGTCGATGATTGTCAACATGGAAGGTCAGCCTTTCGTCAGGTTCACGCTTCCACTCTGGCAATGGTTCACCAAACGGTGATTCAACGGTCGATGTCGCGGTGGCCTCCGTAGGGAATGCTTTCGTACCCTTGTCTCTCGGCGGACGGCTGGTCGTCTTTTCGATCGTCTTTGTGGTTCCTGGTATGACGTTACTTGGTAAATTGCGATGCACAAGTGACATCCATTGCCGAAACTAAACCCAACCGCTTACCAGAAAGACGGGCCAGGCGATCTGCAATTCTGTTACCCTCACATAGCACAAATGCGCATAATAAAACAGTGACCGTAATTACGAAGCAGCGCATTGTGGCTGGTTCTTGTTGACGAGACAGAGAATGCACAGAAGTCTAGAAACGAAAACTGAATAGTCGTCCAACGGAAAGCGGGGGAGAGAAGAACACGATGCACTGGTAAGTAAATACGAATTGCTGTGCCACCTAGAGTACCTAGAGGGAGTGAGGTTGTGACGCAACTACATCTCGACCGGGGAACTTCCACGCAGTTTTGTGACAGGTACATGGTCCGGTCATTACTGTACCTCATAACCAGACAATCCGTGAATCATGTGAACTTTAAAATGCATAATAATGTCAGATTCAAGGTGGTTGCTAACAATGGTGTTGTGAAAACACAATGCAGTGACGTATTGCAATAATAACCATATGATTACAAACATGACTAGTACCCACTTGTAAAAAATTGATGTGTGTGCTGCAACGTTCTTTACACTTTACTAATGTTCTTGTCGTTCATGGACACGTTTCAAGAAACTGCAAAAAAACTAACACGGTTTGCTTGAAAGCGGTATGACTTTTTGGGCACACAAGGCCGAGTTATGCTTCGTCTCAAGTTTAAAAGTTGAACACATCGAAACAAGTTCGCCTCGCTATCATTTATTTTGGCATTAAACTAACTTTGATAGTTAAACTGCATGTTGTGACTAAGATGCTGTGTCTGTAGCAAGTCCCACGTGTGACTGGATTCGTCGATTGCAAAGCAACTTTATGTGAGATCGCTGCACTCAAACTTCTTGCCAAATAAACTCGAAATAATGAACCATATGAGCATAAGCGAAAATACGGTTTCGTTGTGACATTTTACATGAGATTACAGTGAAAGTATGTATGGAATCAAAGGCAAACAGAGAACTGTATACCAAGCACAACAGAAATAAAATGCAGACAGCACAGCACAAGTATGTTGTTGGTTGGAGGCCTTTCAGTTACAGTCAATTATTCGAACTTTGAGCCGTCGATCCACACATTTGCGCCGACTAGGTAACATCCAATAGTTCCCGTTGCTTTTCTCCTCAGGAATATAAGTTTTCCGAGTGGACTGAGTAATCTTGGTGAGTCGTCAAAATGGAAATTGTACAATTGTACCGAAATGAACAAAGGCAGCTGAAATACAATCGTCATGGGTACAAGTGTAGATATAACCTTGAAAATTTGATTTTTTGAAGCTGTGAATTAGTACTCACCGGTTTTCCTTCTGCGATTCGCTGCTGAATTTCAATTGGTGCCTCCTCTTTCAGTTCATCTGCCTCAGGAGTACACACCTCGGCTGAGAGCGTGTAGGTTCCTGGTTGGACCTGAAAGATGAATAATGTCCTGAATGATGAATTTTTGTTGGTAATTACATGTATTAAGATGAATCATTTTCATCAATACAGCAGGTTGTTACAAACCGGCTCGCAACCGCACGTATTGTCAGCGCCAGCTAGTCTGATATTTGCTTTGGTGCGACTGGAGATCGTCTTCTGAACGCTGATGTCGCGCAGTTCTTTTCGCTTCAGATTTCGGCAGAAGCCACAAAACGTGCTGAAAGCACAAAAGGCTTGCTTAGATAGCTTGCAAGAAAAGAACAGTCACAAAAGCAATAATCGACCAAGTCTCGGCTTGTTGTCCACAGGAGCAGTGATCGCGTTTCTGGTTGCGCTTGCCACACGGTATCGTCGGCACTGAGGGATCAGGCACACCAGTTAGACGCAGCTCGATCTGTGCGGTTACGTCCTGGAGTTCTTGGTGCACTTCGATCTCGGCCACCACCGTCATGCAACCCGGGATCACCGGACGTTCGGGTTCGATGCGAATGCGTTTCGTGTCGAACGTCACGGCCGCGTGGTACTTGTCCAGTCGGACGCCGCGCAGATCGAGGTATGCTGTAGTGATTGTGGAGAAATATTATTTTTTCTAGTATTCTTGTGTTTACCTACCAGCCAGCTTGTAGCCACCATGCCTGTCAGGTGACACATAAGCAAATCACCTAAAATGTGGTCAAACTTAACTAACAGCCGATGCGCACATATTTACCCTTTCAACGACGATTCGGGCATCCAAGGGCTTACTTGCAAAAGGATAAGGACTTCAGCAAGCTAAGCGACGTACCATTGCTGCATTCGCCCGAATGCGTGACGTTGATGGTCGCTGTGGCATCGGCAGTCGCAAAACTGTTCTCGACCGCTTGCGATACGTGCAGCAAAACGACGCCGATCAGTGCACAAATGTACGTCATGTTGAGCTGAGTCAATCGGTTTTGGTCAATCACGCGAATAAAGTTATGATGTCGCGTGGGCGGGAATATTGCACGATCTATTTTTTCCTCTTCGCCGCAGTGATGATTTCACGGTGAATTGGTCAGCTGGAAGTGCGCACGCGCACGATGAATGACGTAAATGCGAATTGCCTTCTTCTCTGTTCACCGAACAATGTTGCGGAATAAATGTTACCAATCAATATAGTATGTATTGATGTTGTCGTGAGTTTATTCGGCCGGAATGCTTGCAGCAGTCAAATGCGCAGCCAAAAATTTAAACTTCTGAAAGCACAACACAACAAAATTTCAAAAATCACGCCAAACAAGGTGAACAATAAGACATAAACGCGATGAACGCACGACCACAGGATGAAACAGAACACACGTATATTATGTGGACGCAGGTGGACAGAATCTTATTCCGAAGAACATTATTGATCTCACACCAAAAACATTTCTAATCCAAAAATAATACAAATATATGTGATCACGCAAGTTTTATCCAACCGAGCACAGTGATACATCGAAATTATAGGGGTGGGTGTCAGTACCGGGCCGGACGATACCACTATCGATTTCATATCACCCAAACCTGACTCTACTCCCGCACGCACGTGTACGTGCGCATTGCCCCAGTCATATACAGATGAACAAACCAAAATAAAAATTTTCGCGCGCCCAGGACCCGTCAGTGTACGATACATACTACTGGTTATTGTTCGTGGTTTACAACCACTCCCACTATAGGACGACAGATGAAAGGATTAGAATCCCGTCGTCTCCTCTCTGATATGATAATCGTCACGATGAATCTGAAACGGGAAAGTGAAAAAACTGAAGTGAAAAGAGAAAACAGGATAGACTGACATGACACGAATGCGATAGGACGACAAAAAGCGAAACGATACTCGGGGAGACACTGACACATACATGATCTCGAATATGTCGATCAACTGTGGTTTTGTCAGCAATTTATTATTTCTGGCGTTCAATTATCAACAATAGAAACCGATGAAACACGTACTTGTGCTACTGCCAATGTACAGTATGTAGGTAGGAACATTCAGTGTAGTCGGAATATTGGTGCATGTGCATAGCTGACTGAACGTCTTCATGTATAAACACCGCCAGTCCTCAACTTCTGCAATGGATCTGTTTCTGTATCTGATGTGGAACCGAAACTGCATTTGTCTGGGCTGTAAACGTGAAACATTGCCTGTTATTAACGTGGAATGTTTTGCAGGTGGAAAAAAACCGAGGTCTTTCGAAAAAAAACACTGAGAAAAACTGTTTTTTCGACCGAGTCTTTCCACCTACCTTTACCGTACCTTCGGTTTTTGAACTGAAAAATATCGTACTTTATACCGTTTTTCGAAAATTCCACCGCAAACTGTTCTTCGATAAAAATGGGCAAAAAATTAACCGGCCCAAAATGGGCCAAAAAGGTATAAACACAAGTGTTTTCGCCTGACCTCAACTTCTGCAGCAAGACTATATGATATGTGGAACCGAAATTGCATTTGTTTGGGGCATCTACACATGCACGTGGCACAAATATCCATAATTTATAGCACCGGAAAATCAGGCGGTACTAACTGATAATGATTAAGACACGTTATTCCATGATAACACACAAAAACAAGTGTAAAATTGAAACTGAAACCAAGTACAGTACAACGAGATCATTTCATTTAGTAAGAATTCTGTATTCTACGAAGCTTTTGCACCAACAGGTTGCTGCATGTCTGTCCATTATCAAAATATATAAACAACACAAACTTATTTGTGATTGACACATCAGTTTAATGCACCCAAGTAACTCACTCATATTACGTGCCACATACACAAATCACAGATCGATGTAGTCAACGTGTGGACATTGGTCATTCATCAGTGCGCTCTCCAGGTATTCGCAACCGAGAATCGCCTGTGAACGAGATTGTGATGTAAACATAGTGAACTACGCGTGAATAAGAGTCCGTTAGAACAGCGCAGCCCGTAAATTTGGGGCCAGATGGGCATCAGGTGCATTCGCACTGACACATGGAAACAGAATGAAATTGACAGACCAACACTGCTGCTCGGTATAATAATGACTGACTATCGTTTCTATTGTTGCGATCACGCGCTGAACATCAAAAACCCGAAAAGACAAAAAACATCAACCATCTTCAGTGCTGCATACCTGCAATCGTTGTCTGGCCTCAATCGACCCAACTGCACTGACGAGCACCTGTTCACTTCGATCGCCGCCGGGCACACGGATGCGAACGTGCGCACAGCCCGACCATTCCTGACAGAATGTCGGTTGCGAGTAAATGAACAATCATGTGTGCAAAAAAGGAACTCTCACTTTTTGAAACTTGGGCTGGCTATCTGCCATCTCAAGTAGCTGACGACGATCTATTTGGTAAGCTTCCTAATCTGTCTTTTCTGTGAGATGGACAGAAAAATGTGGTGGGCACAAAGCCAACACCAACGGTCAAGTGAAACACCAGCCAATCAGTATGTACTCCGTCGGCTCGCTTACGTTGCACGAGTAGGTGGGTTGTGTGGGGGGTTTTTTTTTTTTTTCCGGGCCGGGGTGGGGGTTGGGTTCCCGAAGGGGTGGGGTGGGGGGGGGGGTGCCCGGGTTTTTTTGTCCCCGGGATCCCGGGATCGGGATCGGGATTTACCAGATAGTCCAAAAGCAATAGTTTTTATCATTTTATGCATAAGATACAAGTTAATATCACAGAAAACCATGAAACATGTTTATCACACATGGATAAGCACCCGGAACAGTGATTAAATCGGATTGAAAATCGAAAGTAGCTGATGACAGATAAGTTCAAAGATCATAATTGTTGTCGATCAGTGGTAAAGCCTTTGACAAAAGGGAAGGATTTTTTATTTTTTGTTTTAAGGTTTTTTTTTTTTTAAAAAATGGGAGGGGAGAGAAGTGTTAGGGGGGGGCGGTGGGGGGGGGGCTTAGGTTTTTGGGGGGTAGGGGTGGCAGTGCGGAAACTTTGTCTTTTTGTTGGCATATGAGAAATTTCTCGAAAGTGGGTGCCTTCGTTTGTAGCAACTTTGTGCAACCGTTCAGTTCTAGCTCGACTTGTTCGCGATTGGTGGTGCTTGCGGTTTCATCACACTTGGAATCAGCCGTCGAGCACCTCTTAGGGGCGCGGCCATGCAAACACGGTTGTGGACCGCGGGTCAGCAATAATTCTATGTCCAGTGACCGCCCCGCGTTTGCATGGCCGCACTTGCGGGTCGCGGTTTGCGGGTCACTCGAAACATTTATTTAGCCCTTTTACACACAAAAATGAACCAATCAGCGCTGTGCTACGGCACGTCTGCGACGTTGGCTCGACGCTGATCGGTTAAATTTTGTGTGTGTGCCAATTAAATGTTTCAAGTGACCCGCAAGTGCGGCCATGCAAACATTGAACATTGGTGGTGGTTATTGGACATTGAATATTTTTCTGACCCGCGACCCGCGCCCGCGTTTGCATAGCAGCGCCCTTACAACAGCTTGGCGAATTATGATTGCATTTTTTTTACTTTTTGTTCTCAAAACTCAATCCCGATCCCGGTACTTTTTTGGGCGGGATCGGGATCGGGATCGGGATTGACTTTTTCAAGATGACGGGATCGGGATCGGGATCGGGATCAGAAAAAAGGCCCGGGATCCCGGGATCGGGATCGGGATCCCGTTCGAACACTGCAAGTAGTACATTCCGACATCCGATCTTGCCAGTGAGTGACCAGACCACTACAGGGATTGTATGCCGGTGCCGGGCGTGGGCCTTTCAATTGTGTGGGTTTCCCATGCGTGGGTGACCACACCCCCACCCACTCACACAATTTCTTTCCAATTGGCACGTGTTGATTTCAGGTGCATTTGGTGCTCACACCAAACCATACCTTGAATTTCATCTCCACATCGACACGTTGATGTATGCCCGGCGGCAGTATGACGAGAACACTCGCGTCCATTTCCTGACAGCCCAGTGAGCTGGTGAGACGTGATGATTTTCTGAGAAATATGTACGTTTATAACGCATTGAAGTGCGAAAACTTGCAATTCTTAGCTGGACATAAAAACTTAACACAACGGAAAGAAATTTATTAAACTTAGCAGAACCTGGATGAATGAGCATTGGATCTGTTCGGTTTGGGTTCTGCAGACGGAAGGAATGGTGAGAAGTCAGTGGTCAACGCAATATATTGATAGGATTTGAAGGCGGCCTGAAATAAGCGAAAGCCAAACGTATTGAATACATGAGTGGATTATAGTGCACAACGTGTGTGATGAAAGCAATCTGTAAAAACCGACTTATGTTTCGCGCAGGAACCACTCTCGCATTAGCAGAATCAGCGTTTTAAGAATTAGAAACAAAGAAAAACTACAATAAAAAACTTCTCGAACGACTCACAGCAGCCAACGCGCACCATTCGCCCGACGACAGCGCCATTTGTGCACCGGCAGTGGTGAAATCAATGGAATCGCGATCAAAGAATCGTGAGCTGCCCAGATAGCGCACAAAATGCAGCGCCAGCGCACCCAGATGGGGGATGGGACGAGATCGGGACGACTGCTGCTCCGCTTCTGTTAGTTGCTGCAAAAACAGGAAAGATGTTTCACTTGGAATTTTTTCTAATGCGTATTAGGAACAGACTTATTTTGCTATCATGCCTACTTTCACAGACACAGCCACCGAGCACCGAGTTAAAGTGGCGTTCCAGGCAACAGAAAGATAAAAATCGAGTTCGGCACGAATCAAACCTGGTGATGCAGCTTGGCTGAACTGAAACTAAAAAAAACACCAACCAACTCGCTCACAAAGATTGATACCGACCCGATCTTTGACATACTTGCATAAAAAGTGCAGAACCACAAAATCGTAAAATCGCGCCACCAACCTCGACTCTGGTGACAGTGAACGGCGCAGTTGAATCCAGTTGGCCAATGGCATACAAATAGAATACGAGACACAAATGGACGGGCAGCAGACGAGATCGTTCGAACACGCGCTCACGCTCGGCCCAGTCATGCAGCACGTACAGCAGGATCGGGATGGAGGTGCCTGGGGGGGTGAAGGCGTTGGGGTAGAGAAGAAAGTATGACACAGTCTGCCCTATTCGTGATGGCACCTGTCATTTTTGTTCAGAAGGACTGGAAGATGATAGAACACAGGAACCGAAATATGGTACAGAAACTATAAATGGCAGGACAACAGAGAATCACTGTGTAGAGCGTGCAGTACAATGTGCTGGAAATAGCACCGCTAGGTTATGCATTGGTTGTCTAGGAGCGTATAGTCCTTGGCCATCTGATGAATTCCTATGCTTGGAACGAGCACCAGCAACACTCAACAGAAACAGGTGAATTCAATTGAACCGAAACCGAGTATGACTTTATGCCTTTTAATGGCGGTTGCACGTACCTGCTTCTGACCACAAGTCAACCCCAATGACCCGTGCCAATAACTGACTCACCATAACACTCACAGAACTGTCTGAATGGCTCGCCAGCTTCGGCGTAGATCGATTCCATAAACGACGGCAACGTGTCACCAGCAGCAGCACACTGCGCACTGGCACGATCGACGGTCGCTGCAAAATCGGCGTGCACTGGTTCGGGCGCGCAGACCCGTTCCTGATGTAACATTGATTGGAATGTCTGAAAAAACCAAAATATGAATAAATAAAGAAAAAAAGAAAAAAACCCACGATTACTCCGATATCACCTTCGATCGTTTCACATACGCCAGCACATCCCAGACCAGCCAGGGGAAACTGCGCATGGATGAGCGATTCAGACTGGTATCGTAGGTCACTGTGTACCTGCAGAAAGCGAGGTATTTGAAAAAAAGGAAACAATAATGAACTTTTGTTATAATCACGATGATAATTCCTTCAATCATCAGACAAGACCTCCGCACCATGCGAGCGCGCGCCATTTCAAATGTTCGGGCAGTGACTCGATCTCACGGCGACCGTCGCCTCGCGTGTCCGACAGATAATCGGCTTCGGTGCCGGGCTGCAAAATAAATTTTGGGATTTTTGATTTTGGTTACTTGTTCACGGAGACAAAAACACAGGAATTGCCTCCACAACGACTCTGGTTATTTATAAGTATTATGCGGAACATTTTTATGCACGACTGCACTGGACCCAACATCACAATCGACACTGGAAGCCGGCCTCGCTCGACATTTAGGTGCTTTACAGGCTTGCCCTCAGCAGCAGTTAGGCACACGCCTGGGTGTAGGCCCAACCCCAGACAACATGAAACTGGTGATTGAATTCCAGAATTCACAGTGCCCGATTACAGGAATTTCCAATCCACACTGGAAATTAACCGATCCCGGTGTACGGTGACCGATCTTGTGCAAAAAATGTTCCGCATGGTACGTAAAAGTGCTGCATTTTGACATAGACAGTGCAAGTTTTGTTTTTCTAAAAATATGGACAAACAACTAAGACTCAAAAAATTGCAAAAAAGATGGCTGAAAAAGCACAATTTACAGGCCAAATATGAGTCCGACCTTGAAGAACTTCCTCCGCGTATCGGCGCACAATTGCCCGAATCGTAACTCCACGACTTTCTCCGTATTGTAGAAACTGAAGTTCTCCTTCTCCATCTCATCGATTTGATGTCGTTGCTCCAACAATATATGGCCGGACACCAGTGCACCTTCGTCGTTGATACCGTACGCGTCCAGCAGCGACTGCAACAACAATCTGCACCCATGTGCCATACCATCAAAATAGAAACTGTCTTGGAACGATAGTTTGGTAGTCAATCAGCCCTTAATCACAGCCGGGTAGTGTTCGTTATGGCGACCGAAGCAGTTCGGTATCCGATCACCACGTCACCTGAAGGAGGGAGGAGACGCACTGTCGCACGCTTCTGAGCGAGCGTGACGCATGCATGAAGTCCCCCTACAGACAGACATGGCCGGATTGTTCAGGTCTTTGGCCTTCCGCCGAAGTACATCTGTGTGGTGAGTGATGTGAACGGAGCCGAGGCGTTTGGCTTATATTAATGAGGTCAACTGAAATGGTCAAATCCCTTCGTCAACTCACATTGTACAGTAGTCATCTCTCCCCCGAATGCCATGAATTATTTCTCACGGTTATTTGGGGCTGCTGCGAGTTGAAGACGAAGTGATTTGACCACTTGAGTTGACCAGTGTAATATTTTTACCACTGGCCAGAATTTTCTGTCGCTCAAAAAAGAACGTGATCGATAAGAGAACTACAGCATGTGATCTCCCGAACCATCATAATGAAAGGCCAAACAGTTCTGGTGGGTGGCCTGCCCATGTGTGACGCGCAGTGTTGTGCGCACAAAATTGCCAATTATGCTTCAACAAGCTATACTTCCAATAAATCCCAATTATGATTCAACAAATAGCTCCACCTATTCCAACGACCGCACCTGCACATGTGCGTTGTACAGGTCCCTCTGCACGCCGGCCTGTTTCAACATCGTCGTCCATTCATCGCGACCGATCGAATCGTCAATTGCGCTCTGATCAATCGATAAATGCTCGTCGAAATACGTCAAGTCCACCGAATGACTGCCCAAATCGAGAATGTCCTCGACGATCTTGGTTTTGCTGCAACGACGAATTCAAGTGATTAGTGCGACCTTCAAACCGGTTGGTTGGTGCACCATGGTTGGGTTCAAGTCATCGTAAGTGCAAATCACACCCATGATGGATCGCTACCATTAAAGCACAGAAAGTCCACAGACGGGAATAGTGCAGAATGGATCGAATAGCATTTCGAAAGGCCCGGTCGACGGGTATTTGTGTAATAGGTCCAAAGCTGGCCAACCGACACACACGCCCGACCAATCGTCGACTTCGATAACACGGTCGATTCGATTTCAGCTCGAAATCCGGATAATTGCCGCGTTTCTCGTCTTCCGTCAACTTCTTGGCAGGTTTCCCTAAAATTTCAGAAAAATAAATTCCATAGATTTTCCGCAATCATCCCGAACACAACGCACCAGTCTTCGGGAAGTCCACAGCGATCGAGCATTTAGCAGCAATTCGATTCGGTATGTCGTGGAATATGCCCAACAGATCCGACTGACGCAAATGCGCCTTCGACAACACACCAATTTCGTCCTGACTCAGATACGTGACGAAGAAATCGGCCATGTCCTCCACCTGAACGATAATCCAACATACATTATTTTTGTGAAAATTGTTATCCTTTGGAAGATCGCGCACGCCAATTAGTAGCATGAACCAGTTCACATGTATGCATGTGTTGTCATAATTGTTTAACGTGAAATGAATGTGACGTATAAAAAATTATCATTCTGGCCAGAACACCGGACTGACCAGATCCGAAGCAGGCAAAAAAATTTTTATTTGCACAGATAATAAAAGAATTTTATTAGATAACAGAATATTTACTCGAAAATTTCAAAAAACTTATTGTAGATAACAAAATCCTTTAATCGAACACAAAACTTCAATCCAACTAACCGTCGGTGGTGCGGTCAACGGATCAGCGGAGTATTTGGGGAAATCCATCGGCTCTTCATTTCGTTCGAACAAGAATCCTTCGTCCCAAAATATCGAGAATTCATCACCATCAAGATCCGAGCCTGGAAAGTCAATGGGAAATATCAATTTTACACGCCACAAAGGTGAACCGAATTTCAAACAGCTACGGTTTCTCACGTCAGAACTACGTTTAAACAAAGAACGTGCCCATTAACTTTTTTACCTTTCGTCAACGAGTTCAAACAACGCCCACTGAACAGGTCAGAAAAAACAAGTTCATCATATTTCGTGAAAAAAAACGAAAAATTTCCAAAGGATAAATTTCCAGCAGAAGGTGTCACACAACAGGCACAGCGTATTTAGACCTCAAAAACTGCCGTGAAGCATCAAGCAAAACTGAATGTGCTATCAGACATAGAACAGCGCAATGTGTTCAAGTTATATTACTTTAAACCTATGGATAGCACTTCGGCATTGATGAACTAATAATGGTGGTAATTGGTAAATGTATAAGTAAAACATCTTGCACTTGATGCTTCTCACTCTTCAACAATTGAAAGAGAGCGCCATGAACAGAATTTAATTTTGCAACGGTTACTTTTGTGTTTCTGGCTTGAACATCATTGTTTTTTTAGATTGGGCATGCTGCCGCACATCGCAGAACATATTTTGCAGCCCCGGCCTATCGCGCGTGAAACATCAGCAGTACTCAGCCGGTCGCACTGGCTGCCAGGTTCATGCGAGCTTGTTTCAACCGACTTCCCCCTCGTTTGTTGTCATGTAAATACGCAAACATAACGAACAATCATTCAAACACACGCATGGAAGCAGCTATACACTCGGCATCAAAATGTTATCACCTGACATTGCAACTGAGGCACATAGTCAGTCACCATTTGCGCAGTCTACAACTGTAAGTTGTCCGTTCGTCAATTCGTTCCATGACGATCTATCTATACTGTCAGATGTCTTCCAAACACGAACACAAATCACAAACCAGCCATTTCATCCGGATGCGGTCTCTTGCCATATCGAGGGAACACCAACACATCCACCAAATGGTACAATGCCGCACAATCCACCGCGTCGAACACACGCACATCACCCGGCACCAGACACGGATTCTTCGTTACTAGTACGCGGCCTGAAACATCACCGAGGTTAATGAAGTGTGGGTGATGATGAGTACCGTTTCACAAAAGCGGAACAAAATTTTCATTGCCGCAGAATTGAGGCAAAATGAATGAGCTGTTCTCATATCACGCTTGTTATAGTCTGTTGATTAAATATCGACATAGTGTTGTAACCCCATGCAGGCAAATTTGGAGCGGGTTAGGTAAACACAAATGTTTCACCCTTGCCAACACAGGCTGCTGGCATTCAACACCAGTGGTTCTGTATGACATAAAACCACGTGGTCTGCCATCCAACCAAAATGACTGATGTTTAACTCCACTTTGCACAGATGCACAAATGGATTTCGTTGGAGCATGATTTCAAATGGAGATGATATTGAAATTTGCTGGCATCAGGCGATCTTGAGTCTGAATCTGGCAATTTGACTATTTTACGGCGAATGGATAATTCGCCCCACAAAACACTTGTTTCCTAAAAAAGTTACGGAACCACAGAAGTACTGACCAACCCGTTATCATTTTCACATTTTCGTGTGGTTTGAGTACGTCCTTTGAATACTGAAAGAACACTTGTCCGTATTGTAATTGGCCGGATTCATCCATTACGCCGTACATTGTACGACCGAGATGGGCCGGGATTTCGACTTTGGATTTGAGCAGGTGTTGTTCTGAACAAAACGAGGATTATAAGTCAAAAAATTCAGTTTAAGCATAGATTCTGGCCTGGGATCAAACTTAGTGATATCAGGTGCAATTTACCATGGTCACGAACAGGTGTTTTTCGAGGTGTAATACTTCGAGATATGTGTCAGTAATTTCTACCAACGTCTAAAAGATGTCCAACAGCTGTTTTGGGAGACAAGTTTTTAGCTGGCCCCAGTGATGTGGTTGGGGGGGGGTATGGGGGGTATTACCCCCCCCCCAACTGCTAGGTAGCTTTCTTGCTCCGAAACCCATACCCCCCAAACTGGCTAGCTAGCTTTCTTGCTCCGGTCATCAAGTAAGAAAAGTGTTGATTTTAGTGCCAAAATGACCATTTTATGGGCCAAAATGGTCAAATTCGTTCAAATTTTCTCACACATACACAAAAATACGCATTTTAAGGCTTATTTTAGCATAATTTAGACCAAATTTTATACCGCTGTTTTTGACTTCTGGACCAATACCCCCCAAATCGGGGTACCCGGCTAGCTAGCTAGCTTTCTTGTGCCGGACCCCTCCAGCTAGCTAGCTAGCTTTCTTGCTCGGACCAACTACATCACTGGCTGGCCCACACTAACGGCTGCAAATCCCTGAAAATAGCACTAGGATCACCGATCCGATCACCAAGTTTGATATATCGCGCTCCACAAACAAAATTTTGTAAATGGGTGTCCAGCGATGAAGGTGTACTGTATGTGAAAGAAAAGTCGAAATTGCATAATGTTCAGATCGTGTTGTGGTGTGGCGCGTAAACATTATTGTGTGTGTCAGTTGTGTAACGTTGTCATTATTATATAATTGAATTATTATATTCATGCAAATGTACTCCAACTCTTTATTTAATTGGTGCCGGCTAAATTGTAAAACCCTAGGTATTCATCGTTACTGTCACGCCTCGAGCGGTTGTTGATGCTTACCCTTTTCGTGTCTGAAACGAAATAAAGTGCTACTACTACTACTACTACTACTACTACAAAGATTCACCCACTGATATTGTATCGATGGATAGCCAACAGCATCGAGCGAAAGAACGGCTCTTTTGCCATTTGCACGCCGTAGTCTCGCAGTCGTCTAGAGAATACAAAAACATTTTTTTTGATTTTTGTTAACAAGTTTCAAAAAAATAAAAAATAAAACCCTAACCGAAAATCGATTTTCGTCGGCACCCGTTGGAACAGTGCTTCAGCGGACTCTTTCTCCGAACACAACATATCAGCCATGCCATACAGTGATGTTTCAAGGTACTTGAGCACACACGACACTATCGCTTGATGGCAGCGACCGCTCTGGTGTTCGGAAACCTGAAGTTGTCAGGGTTGCGACTTCTTTCCGAAATTGCTGGAACTTGGTTATCGAATTCCCCATTGTACCGTTGAACCGGTTATTGGGGGCGGTTCATTGTCGGGCAACAACAACTGCCAGAAAACTGCAACGGTTGGAAACTTTACGCAGATTCATACTGCTTTTTCGTGAAAGATAACTAGTTTTAAAATTAGAATAATTAGGTTGTTACACCGCGTGACCGAACCGCACTGAGTGCAATATCGTCATTGAATGAGTTTGGTTGTTGTGTTTACATTATTGCAATTTTTACCGAATGGACACTACATCACAACGTTTCGGCCTCGACATTCACGCTGGTCTATCGCGAGTGTAACATCAACATCTAGCTCAAGCTGTTTTTTTGGCAAATCCCCAATCAAGCCTTGCTAACATGAAAAACATGCATTCATGCTTCCATCCCAAAATCAAGTTGCTATTCATTAGCAACTCGTATCACAACAGTCACAGAAGACCTCAGCGGTTACGAATTTGCGACAGCCAAAGCCCTCACGTAGTTGAAAAGTCCGCCTTAAAAAAATTGATGGTGCCGCCCCTTATTTCCCACATGAATCGTGCCAGAACTAATCAACATCAAAAGCAATCAATAAACTCAAACCTGATCCAAAATATTGATCAACGGTCGATTCAAATATACCGGACTCGGCATGCTGTATTTGACAATCTCCAAAAATCGGCTGTTGTTATCCGGGTCGAAGAATTTGATTTGACTGTGCCGAAAGATCACTTTGTAGTTCGGCTCCATGTATGGGTCGAGGCACAGCATGCCCTTGTAGCCTTTGTACCGCACCTGAGACATCGGCGAACGTGGTCGTTAATCCGGTAAACATGCCTATGTTTTGTGATCCATCCCAGTATGAAATGAGTGAATATGAGCCGATCAATTTTGTGCACGCACTGGCGGTGGAGATAGGCGGCCGGTTTGGTTGATGTCACGCAGAGGGAGAGAGCAGATACGCATAATCCCATACTTTTCGACCGCCATAAAGATGGTGGTACCCCAGAGCATCGTCAGTACGAACATACCAGGCGGCGAGACAGGGCAGAAACCACAATCACAAAGCATAAATGCTAAAAAGCCCAAAGAAACGCAATTTTGCGCACTTGAAACGCAGACGGCAGATAGGGCAGTTCGAGTACTTTGACGACTTCCTCAGCGGTGCACTTGGAAATGCGGCCAATGCCGTCCGAAAACGTGTACTCGCCCGTGGCACCACCGACGATGTCGGGCTCCTCCATCCAATCGTTGGCACCCAGCTCGATTGTGCGCTGCAAACAAATGTATGTCTACATACGTAGGATTGGTGAAACATCAGCAAACTGGACTATATGCATATTTCCAAGTGGTTGTTGAATAAACTTGGAGCCGTTATCAAATTTGAAGACAGGCACTATGACACGGCAACGACCCAAGACAGAAGACAGATTTTGTCCTGAGCAGGTCTGCGAAAGAATGTGAGCACGAATTTCAGCCAGCTGAAACAATATTTGCCTTTCGTCTTACCGCAGTCGAATTTCCGGCATCGTAGTGCTTTCCCTGCCATAAAATTTCCTCCGACGCTTGGTTGCAACGATAAGTTTCCGCGGCGCATCATGCTGTTATCTAGGCTGTCTGATGTTTCACGCCACATATAAAATACCAACCCACCTGTGCCTGCGTGAAGCACTGTCCCATGCGCGACATCATCTTTGGCAACGACTCCGAATGACTGAAATCGCCCATCCATTTTCGAATATCGCCCGTTCGCAACCACTTGTCTTTGTCCAACAATCGCTTGCGTTCGCGTGCATTCACTTCGGTCAACGTCGTAGCGATCGTGTCGCGGTCATTTTCTCCAAAAATACTAATGGCTAATTGTAGTGTGGTTGACACACATTGTTGAATATTAGCATTTGGTTGAGAGCGCTTTTTGCACAGCATACATATAATTGTTTAGGACGAACTGACAGTGTATCGGTTTTGGCTTGCAATATACAGAATATTTATGGCCTGCGCGAAACATTCTTTCTTGCTTTGGACAGACCTCACCAGTTTTTAGGAGGTCAGTTGAGAAAATGCGTAATAGACTTTGTAGACAAAAAATGCTAAAATTTAGTATAGTCTTTGCGCCTATTATGCCAATCAAGCTTTTCTGTTCTTTATTTTTCAACCATTTCACAATCTCAGCCATAATCTTCGCATTCCAACCGACCATCACTCTGCGACGAATCCAATAATCGTTGAAACACGGTTGGATGATGGTCCACTTTATTCTCTTTGTCCCCATCCAGTTGTTCATCGCGACTGTTCTCGAGCGACTTGGCTGGCGCGTCGGGTTTGCGAATCGGTGCGTACAAATAACAGCCATGGTCGCGCATCTGCGAGTTGGACCAGGCGAGAAACTCGTAACGTCGACCGCCGACGTGCACACCTGTGCATGAATTGTGGAATACAGTCAACACTCGCTATAACGAACCTCTATCTAGTTGTTAATCTCTTTGCACAGTGAACGATAGTTTGGTGCCCCAATCAGCTGTTAACGCTCCAATCGGTGACCACTCTCTGTATACGTAGTGACTACTACACTAAAAAAAGCAGACTGTATGAGATTTCTGATGACAGCAGTGATCAAAATTAAGGACACGATCAGTAAACCCAATATTCTTCAAATAAAGTGCCCAAGATGAAACCGACCAGCAGGTTTCACGCAGGCTCCGTTTGTCATGTGACCTCACACTCGCACTAGACCAGGGTTGCAAATGGGGACAGAAACTGATCTTACTGGGTTCTTTTGCGCAAAAACAACCAACAAGAAACATCCACAACCTTGCACGAGCGTGTTTCTGACGAGCGAGCGAATCAACAGACAACAGTTCGTTTCGTTGTTGTTCTCCGCCCCGTCGTAATCTGCGATGTCGAGTGAAGTATTAGTCGGCTAGTGACACACAGCCAGGCGCACCCACTATTTAGTGAGGGGAAGTTTCGTCTCGATCCCTTCCCGGCAATCGGTTATCCAGTGAATACTAGCTATTCTATGTGGAGTATATCTTTCAAGCAGAAGGCTTGGGTCCGATCACGTCACTGCAACGACGGGGGACTGTAACGACGATTTCAATTTCCCTAAGGTCTAACGTGTGCTTCACTGACGCAACATTGAACTTTACCGGGCGGTGGAAAAGCTGCTTCCAGCCACACCCATACTCAGTGATGCAGTTGGTCCGGGTGGTAGACATAAACATAGATAGCTGGAGGGGTCCAACGCGGTAGACATTGAAGTTGGCCGGCTATGTCAATTTGGGGAGTGTTGGTCCAGAGGTCAAAATTAGGGATACAAAAAACTGTATACCAAAATAGGACTTAAAATGGCAATTATTCTGCCCATTTGTAAAAACATGAGAAACTTTGACAATTTTCGACCATAAACGGTCATTTTGGTACTGAAATCAACGCTTTTTGGTTGATGTTCGGACATGGTAGACATAGATAGCTGGGTGTGGGCGTACAAATTCTTTCGGTAGACATGCCTAGATAGCTGACCATGGTTTGGGGGTGTTACCCCCAACTTCCCCCTAGCTACACTCCGACAATACTTTTGGGAGAAACTTTTCAAACGCGTTGCCTGATCCGTAAAGCTCATTATGCGTGTATTAGTTGCAGCGGTCATGTGACTGCCAGCCGCTCAGCACACAAGTCTAACGTGATTTGCGAAATGCTGCGAAACTCAGCTGGCTGCGTGAGCAGCGTGTGCTTTACGGGGTGGCCGTCGAAAACCCCGAAAAAAAAAACCCCGAAACGGTAAACCCCGAAAAAAACCCCGAAAATGAAAAACCCCGAAAATAAAACCCCGAAAACGAAAAACCCCGAAAAAAGCCCGAAAAATAAAAAATGTCAGGGATGAAAAAAAATCTTGTTAGCGGTGGGTATTCATGTCGCTAGTGACCCACGAGTGAAACATCACCCCTACACTTGATAAATTGGCGTTACACTTGATAAATGATAAATTTTTCGGGGTTTTTTTTCGGCGTTTTTTTCGGGGTTTTTTTCGGGGTTGTCGACCCCACCCCTCAGGCAACGCGTTTGAAAAGTTTCTCCCAAAAGTATTGTCAGAGTATACATCACTGCCCATACGAAGACTATGCTATTTGAGTGAGAGAGCAATACCGATATTTTACGCCAAACAATTATTCAGCTTCAGAAATGTTTCACGGTTAGCATAAAGCCAGCAGAAGAAATGAACAGAAACAGTAGTGAGTTTAGTCAGTCAGCAAAAAAAAAGTTACACGCACATAATCGTTATTTAAAATTAGTTACAACATCCTGTGCAATCAGTGCCCATCGACTTACCTTGTGTCCTGTCCCTCCGTCGCCTGCTGAACTTGTAGTCCTTCAACTTTGTCCCATCGTCGTCCTTAAACACACATCGCAACGCATTCTCTTCGCCAAAATGTCGCAGCACCCGATTTGACATCATCACCTCGGGTGGCAATAGCAGTTGCCGAGACGGGGTCACGATCACCTGCGTGTAAACAATCGTGTTCGATAAAAGGAAGGAAACGTGATTTTCTGTTCACCAAGCGTCACTGTGACGATTTCAGGTCGGCACTCGGCCGAAAAAAAACGGTATCCTGTGTATACGTCGCAGCAACTGCGGCTGGGTGTGTGAACACGACACGACTTACTACGAATCACAAACACGCAGTACATACAGAACACATGCTTCCACCTGCTTCACAGATGGTGCACCAGGTCGTCGTCAGTTATGATGCATCGGACGGCCATGCGACCCGAAAAACTGGTCTGACAATACAATACGTAGCATCTCAGACAAAGAACATATAAAAACAGCCGAATTCCGAGAGTCCTGTCGTCATGCTTGCCACCTCGATCTCCATGTCAAAATTGTGAATTCAAAAAGTAAACCTGCCTTTCGCACCATCATACAATTACGGGGCACCTCAGGTCCGTACGCTTCGAACGGTTCACCCAATTCGGCTAGATTTTGTTGTTGACATCGGTATTCGAACATTATGTTGAATGCGTTGCTGAAAAGATGTTTACTAAGTAGTTATGCTGGAACATCAGTCAGCCAGATTTTTACAACACGCTCGCTGCGACGCCAGCTCAAGATTTTCATTGGTCGGTCAAACTTCGTGGCTTGTCATTTGGCAACAAAACAAAACACTAATATCTTCAAAACTGAAATTTAATTTTTCAAAAATCGTTTTCCATTCAGTCAGCCTGCCATTAGCGTGGTCAACTGGTCTAGCCGTCTGATGTTTCAATCAGACTATAAAATCACCACGTACGCGAGTCTGATATCCCTGTGTTCATCGATAGCGCCCAACAATTGCTCCATGGCTTGTTCACAGGCCGCTTGATTTCGTTCGAACGCGGCCGTGATTTGATCGAAGAATGCTTGATTCAATTGATGGTGAATCGCGCAACGACCCAACAGCGCTTGAAGTGTGTAGCTGAAGTAGAGATAGCAGAAAACTTCATTAAAAATCGCGGGTCGTCAGCTTTTATGTTTATGTTTGGATCGCGATGTTTGGATAAAACATTACGGCGACAGACCATATCAACTTTTGGCTTACGCGACCGCGCCCACACAGTTTCCCAATTTTGTTTCGTAGCTGAAGCGCTAATTGCGACCCACGCATACTGGATTGCTCGAACTCGGTCCAATGTACCCAGTAATTCCAGTGACTAAATACAAAAAACGCCGTTTCCAATATCAGCGTCCGCAGAAAGTCGACGTGCTTCAAAATGTCAACAACAACAGTAACTCGTAACCCAGCCAGCCAATGAGCACGCACCGCGCGCGGAACGATTTCAAATTCGGGAAGCTGATTGGTCCAATCTGACGTTGATCATCATAACTAATCTCCAACGCAGCCACATACACCGATCGTCTCAGCCGTGATCGCAGTCGACTGAACAACGCAAAGTATTCGTGCATGTTGGATTCCTGTGAAAAGCTCGTATTTATTGTTATTCCATCTCGTTTGTGGAGAAAATGAAGCAAATGAATAATATTGAGGACATCCAGTGCGGTGGTTGGTATCACGAAGGCCGCAGGGGTCCATGTGACTTTTTCTGTTTAGAATATTTCGAGATTCACTTGATGCCCCAGCAGCGTGAAATGCGTTGCACAAAAAACAAGCTTCATTCGGGCAGATGTTACAACAAGTGACACCACCAAACTTCAAAATATTTCACCCAACTACAAACACAAACGAAAAAAAACACAAGCAATGAATAAATCATTTTACCGGGAAATCGATCAACACTTGTTTCTTCCACAATCGCCACTCGTTTTCGCCCGCATCCGACCGACATTCGGGGTACGGTAGCAGCTTGTTGATGGGCAGACCTGAACAATAATCAAAACGTCACAAATACCTTCTAGATGGCTGCATGCGGAACGGTCTTACCTTGCTGGTGGTGGGACTTTCTGCGCATATTTCTAGCTTGACATGACCCTTTCAATTCAAGCACGGCAAACCTTAGTCAGTAGTTGCGCAAGCACAATGAGAACAACGGTTTACGCTAGACGAATGGAGTGGCTGTGGCATCATCCATCAGTAAATTTTGAACGCCATTATTATTCGCATAAAGGTCACGTGACCAAGACAGAAAACCGATGCGATTGCCACGTTGGACACGATAACCGCTGTGTACGATTCTAACATGAACCTACTAAGAGCTCGGCCAAACCCCGAAACACGAAATGCAATTTTTTCTATGTCCGTACTTCGGTTTTTGAAAAATCCGAAACACCAAGCATGATAATTCAAAATGCTTTGATTGACAGTACAACTTGTTCGAGTCAGCTATCAGTGCCAAAGTCGAAAGACTTTCGATTACCGTGCTTGTCATGCTTTTCCGAAACCCGGAATACGGACATAGACAAAAAAATTATATTTCGAGTTTCGAGTCTAACCTGGCCGAGCCCTGAAAACAATCACAACCACCAATTGCACCCACCCAGCGCCAGCACAGTCGAGTGCGCCAGATTCGTGTGTGAACATTCGGGAAACTCAAACACGCGATCCCAATCGCGATGCGCCGACAACCTCGGATGTCTGAATCGGGCCCCAATGCGCACTGGCTCCATCCACGGCACCGCGCGCCACAGCTGCAAATAATGTGACTGTTGAAACATAATATGAACTGTGTGTCTATGAAAATAATTATGTGAACTGCACACGCACATGACTTTCATCCTACCCTAATGCATTTATAACGAAGAAACGTCGATCAACAACATCCAACAAATAAATAATGACCACCAATAACTTTCTTCCAATGGGCTGATATCGTCAACTCTTTGTGGGGGCCGTTTTGTGCGTTTGGCTGTTTTGGTTTGCCCCCCTATATCTATATATATGGGCTGATATGTAAATTGCTGGCATATGGCGACTTTTCATGCGAGAATGTTCGGTAAGTTCAGGGAAAACTATAATTCGACAGGCAAAGTTGTGTGTGCGAATACACAACTTTCAAAAAGCCAAGTCCTCGATTGATTATTCGCACTTCGAAAAAGTCACTTCACCAGCAAGTCAAGAAAGTACAAACTGGCCGATGGCAGAGGCTTACGTTGTCGATGCAGCATTGGAGGTCTGTCACAAACGTTGTCCAACAATTACGCAAGCAACATCCCATCAATCAAGTGTCAACCCAACTAGCCTTCGGCGGCGATTTCAGTTTGAGCACCAATAGCACCATTCGATTGAACTGTGAGTCCAACCAAGCATCCAACTCTTGTGGCGATTCATTGCGCACTGGCGGTGGAGGGCTGGACTCGCCGACGTGGGACGCGAAATCGCAATATGCACCTAGGGAAGAGGGCAAAGGCTGCAGATTAGATTCTGATGGCATAAACTGCTCGAAACCGTTACCATTTGTGGCAGGTGGTCATGCATGCAGCGCTTCGACCGTTGCACCTTACGCAGAAATAATGATGAAAATAAACGAAACTTTCAGATTGCGCTGGCGAACTTTATGCGAAAATGTTTTGCTGATCGTGTGAATAGGATCAAATTGTGGCTTCAGGAATAGCTCGCCACTTGACATCGCAATAAACACAATAGAAACGATTACAAGAGTTGAAAACTGCCGGGAAGCACATCTAGCAAAAGGAATGGCTTCCTTCCACTTTCCGAACCAATTCTGATACGCGCTCATGGACAGAGCGTGAAATACACACACACACAAAACCTCAGCCGAACCAACCATCAATCTGTGAATAGGACAATTCCATTTTGTAGTGCGACGCCAAAACCAACGAACTTTGCGCGTCATCGGACACGGAGAAATACACGGTCAATTGACGACAGTCGTGTTCGAAATCGGCGACGATGGTGAACGGACGTGCGCCTGAATGGACAAGGCAATTGGCATGAACGACCGTTGTTGTTGTGGAACTGAAAGTGTCAAGTTCAAGTACACCCAACAACCGACAGCTGAATCTGGATGCAGCCAACAGCCGCATCACATTGGGGACCCCGACTCGATGTTGGAGTGAATAACAGAGTTCCTAATATCCCCCAGATGACTCCGGTTTGGTCCAACCAAATCACAAGCTGTTGAATAAAATACTGTCGTTGGGCAACCGATCCATACGCTGAAGTGCTGAACACTTACAGTGAAGGAACTTTCATCACTGAGCGACTATCACAAAACCCCAAAATATATGACCAGTCCCATCACGACAGCTGGCAGTGTGACCATGGTGAGGGCCATAGTACTGTGGTCAAATCAAGTCCCAAAATGAGCGCGAGAAGCAATACATGTGATTTGACGACCAGGTTTGACGACTTGATTTGACCACAGTACTATAGTAGTAGTAGTAGCACTTTATTTCGTTTCAGACACGAAAAGGGTAAGCATCAACAACCGCTCGAGGCGTGACAGTAACGATGAATACCTAGGGTTTTACAATTTAGCCGGCACCAATTACATAAAGAGTTGGAGTACATTTGCTTATAGTACATTTACACTATAAGCCCGTGGTCCATTCCGGGTCTGGGGACATCGTTCGACCAAACGGCGCACAACATTGACAGCTGTCACGTTTACTTGTGACATTTCACCATTGACAAAAAAACCAAATTCAGGCAAGGAACCCAACTACCGACTTTCTCTGATCTTGAACTCGAACGAATTCTGCGCAAATCGGGCCGGCACATCCACTTTCGACAACAGCTCCCCGGTGCTCACCATCGTGCCAAGCGAAAAGGCAGAGCAGTCGATATTGGCGTGCAGCGGACTGAAAGTAGCTGGTATGGTTTTGGTTGGAATCAGACGCATGCTCAAATTCACTTTTTCACAAAATATGAAACCATCAACATCAGCAAAACCGATGATCAAACTTGGTGATTGGTTATGTTTTGAACGCAAGCATGCTCGCTGTCGCTGCATCATCATACTCTTCTCCACACACGTGGTTGTAAAAATACAGATTTTGCGAGACATATCAAGTCTGATCACTGAGTTTTCGAGAGACCGAGACGCATGAGCCCAACCACCCACACATGAAGACCCTGATAGATGCATGAACTTTAAGCAAACTTGTCTTCATCAACAAAAAAGAATATTTCGAAATTTTTTGACAAGGCCCAAAACCGACATGCAGTTCTGTTCATAGGCGCTGGCAGTGACTATCTCCAATCGGGGTTGTCTGTACATTCCGTACGCAGTCTGGCGACACCATTCTGCCGACAGCAGTTCAGCTGCGGTCCGGTCATCATGAACGTTGGGCGTGGTGCAACGCACGTGTAGTTCCAGCTGAAAGTGGGCGAAAATCCAATGAATTATGTACACCACAGATCAATAGTAAACCTTTGATTTTGGCACCGACGCGGACACGAAAAGAACACGGTTTTTAAGACATTTTTTTCCAATTTATTGATCGAGCTTTTCTTTGAATTGGTAGCGGTGTGCAGCGCAAGTTGAACTGGGTGCGATGCTTTTTATGGGTTATCAGTATTTTTACCGTTTGGTTCCGGGTAGTAACTCAAGATTCACAAGCTTGAAAGTCATTCAGAAGTGAAGCATCAGTGAAATCAACAGAGCGGAGGAAGCTGTGAGCAGCAAACCTCCACAATTTGTTCCTCATAGGTCGCTCTTGCCGATGGTATTATAATCAGGCTGGCACGGTCAGGCGTGAAACCGCATTTCTGAAATGCAAAAATAGTGACGAATTTACGATGATAAAATTTCAGGTTTATCAAAACGCGCTTTCGGTCAATTCCGGGAAGGTATTGAAAACGAAAATGCGAGAACTCGGCCACGGGGCGTCCGATTTGCTAAATTGCGCACTAAAAAATGACCAGGTTGTCAGACAGTGCCGGCGAACAGATCAGAGCGCAAACCACGGACATAACAAGCAGAAAAAAACCACCAAAGGTCAAAGACGAGCCTCAAAATATCCGAGCACCGTTTCCAGCACTTCGTTAACAGACCGGCCGTCGTTGTGCGTTGACACGCGCACCTTCAATACACGACCCGATGTAGTTGGGGCATTCGACATCTGGGCGGGGAAGACACGGGGAAAGTGGAATCAAGAAGGGGAAGACAAATGGAAGGAAAGATAGACGTGCAGTTCTGAATGGAAATCAGTGCACACCCACACAAGACAATACTTCAATACAGCACCATTTTATCAGATACTGATTAAAAACGGGGCAATGAAGCTCACATATAACAACAAAGTTGTATTGAAAAAAGGAATATTGAAAATCACAATTTACTGTCATCACGTGACTGCCTTCTCATCTTCCTTCTGCATTTCTTCAATCAGCTTCTTTCTCTCCTCCGCCTGCCTGAGTCTTCTCAGCACCAACATCTCAAAGTCACTATCACACACCACGCTTGGTTCATCATCGGCAACATTGTGTTCGGGCGGGTGACTGGGTGGTGCAGACCTGGGCGCAGGGGCTGTTTCGGTGTTGCTGGTTTTCGACACGATCAGTTCGACGGACAGTGGCAGCGCATCGAGACCGAGTTCGTTGCGCGCAGCTTGTTCCTGGAAATTCTTGTAATTTATCCTGTCAAATTACAGAAAATTGTGGAAACAATTCGCGTTAGCAGGCAATTTATGCCGACTCACAGCTTCGGATCGCGTTGAGAATTCCACGATGGCCGTACCGCGTTTCTTCTTTTGTTTTGATACGATGCTGACCACGTGGCCCCACTGAAATAGACACCCATGAGTCAGCACTCTACAACAATGCGTGTTGCATGCAGATGTTTCAAAATTATGACTGATGCTACACCAAGTCATCATCAGTTGGAAAACATTCCATCAAATTTCAGATAAAGGTCGTTAACCTTCGAAAGCAATGTTTCCAACTGCTCGTCTGTGTAATGTTCAGCAGTGCCATCAGCGTTTTCGACTGGTTTCCACGTAACTTTGACTCGTTTGGTTGTTGGATCTTCTGAAACACGGCTGAGCTTGAGCCCGTTTATTATGACCGCTTTTACGGTGAAGCCCACAGGCAGTGTCCACTACAGGGTGGTGCAAAATTAGTTTCGCATAACATGGTGAACTTCTGGCTGACTGAATGAGGACTCAGATGGCATCCCACCCCATACCATGTAATTGTTGTGCTTCAAAAATGTTTCACAACTAGCACAACATCAGCAAAAGGAATGAACACATCCTAATGGCAATTAGTCAATCACAAACTTCTGAAAAAAGGAAAAATACGTGAACGAAAAAATTGAAAATGTCAGCAGTCAACTATATATTTTTTTGCAGCACCCGGTACTATTTCTGACCAAAAATTCTCAGTACCGAAGAACACTGGGACAATATTTTACAAATCACGGAAATTACAATGAGATTCACATAAAAATAACTTGTACCTTCCGTATTATTCACTTTCGCACTTGTGCTTGCATCTGGCATTTCATGCACTTGTTTCTCCACCTCTTCGCGTTCACGTCGCAGCAACTCTGAACCGTCCTTCCGTAAACGTTCAATCTGAAAAACTTTCATCAATTGTGGGCAAAGACACCAAAAAAACAGAACGAAACACGAATGAAGGTCGTATATGTACGCGCATCAACCTTGCTCGGACCGTATTGTACCAGCTTTGGCCAGGTAATTTGTGGTTTGCGAATTTTTCCAGATCAACTAATTGATCCGAGAACACTGATTTCGACAAACGTGGAAGTCATTGGTGGCAGAGATAGCCAGAAACAAGTCCCACACCGGTCCAAATCCAAATTTCAGTAAACCTTGAGACATCTATAATTTATCGAAATCACGCCACCGAGGGACAGTGGATCGGAGTACTGTATCTGTAACTTTTCAGTTTTTATGCGTTGGAAGAGCAAATTCAGATTGAACTGCCTTTGTCGAATATCTCGTCTGGTTTTATGTCAATCATGAAACATTTCGAGGCGAAGCAATACCACTCATAATGAGTAGAGTTAGAGAGATGCCGGGTGCCAAAAGTGTAGGTGTCGGGTGACGGTGCCTCCAGGTGTCGGGCGCCGGGCGACACCCGACACCAATGGTGTCGTTAGGGGGGAAGGGTTGGGGATGTCATTAAGCACTATTTAGACCACTTTTTGGTACTTTTAGAAGATTTTTGAGGTCATTTTCCAGAAACCCCCTCGGGTATGGGAATTTTTTGAGAAACCCCCCTGGTATGGGAAATTTTTGATTTTTGGTCGTATGTATGGGAAATTTCCCGAAAATTGGGCTGGGTATGCGAAAATTTCGATTTCTCAACGACACCACTGTCCGACACTTACGGTTCAAAACTTCAGTTTTGCTGAGAAGAATTTTGAGAAAAAATTTTCTTCGAACCAAATGTTTGCGAAGACGCAAAAGTGACATATTAGTGTTTATTTCGTGTGAAAAAACTTGAATTCAGTAACTTGAGCCAAAAAATGCATTAATGATGCAAATGAGCAAAAACCTGTTTTTGGTCCAAAAACTAGCTGTCGGGTGTCGGTTTTTTAAAGACCAGATGTCCGGTGTCGGCTTTTTTCTCAGATGTCGGGTGCCGGGTACCCCCGACCTCTAACCCTAATCATGAGGACCTCAACCAGCTCATATCGTACCTCTTTGTCAAACCTGGCCTTGGCTTCCGCCTCCGTTTCCTTGGTCACCGATGCGTTTGCCTCGCGTGCCTCCAAATCGGCCCTCAATTTCTGTCGTTTCGCATCCAAATGACTGAACCGTGCTGCGGCCGCTGCTTTGGCTTTGCGTAGTTTGTCCAATGCTGCCTGAACACATATTACTGTAATAAGACATTCCAGCTTAAAAATGTTCCAGGTGCCAAATAAACTTGTAACGAGCAAAAAACGTCTGATGCGACGATTCGAACCACCACGAAATCAGAGAATGCAGAAAAATATTCAAAGCCGAAATCACTGAGAACCCGCCACAAGACCGCACTAACCCTCGCAGGCGCATCGGTCAAAATCTCCAGCGCTTTCGAGATCTTCAGAAACATGGATTCGGCTGCGAAAAAATAAAATATTATTTCCCCAATTGTCCAACGAATAACAAAACAACAAACAAACGTCCAGGTACCAAAAGCCTGATTGTCCGGGTGTTTGTCCGGATGCCATTTCAGCGCCATTTTCCTGTACGCTCGCACAATATCCTTCTCTTGCGCTTCATAGTCGACTTGAAGCATGTCGTAGGGGTCGAAATCGATTGACGTTTTTCTGTCGGACATTTTGCGAAAATTTCCTGAATTTCAAATAATTTTTGTTGAAACCAAGAAAGATTCGGCAATAATGCAGGAAAACGTCCGCAACAAGACGGAAGTCGGGTCAGAATGAACAGTGAACCCACACGTTTGAAAAACAACGATAAAAATCTGACTAAAGCGTCAATGTGACTTTATTACATGTTCATCATTCATATTTACATAATTATGTACAGAAATACGCACAGAATTTATAGCTCTCAGTGAGGCACCGAATGACATATGCATACCGAAAGAGTCAGGGATAGGTGGAAAAATGAAAAGTGACCATTTCTTTTCGAATAAGCTTTAGCGAAGAAAGGTGTTCACCGACTTATCACAAAGAGGATACCGAACAAAAAGCATAAAAGTGTTCTCCAGGCACAACAGCTGCGCAAAGCTTGTCCAAAAATATACTGGTCCACAACACTGGGTCCAGTCCAGAGTCCACAACCAAAAGCAAGCTTGAAGGCACGAAACTTGGTGATTTGATTCAGGCTTGCCCAACTGCAAGAAACAACACACCAAAAAGATGCCTTTCTCTCCAAAATAGTTTCGCCTGGAGGGGGACCGTTGCACACCAAATCACCAATCCTCAAACATGACCCAATCAACAACGTATCAAGCCAACCAATTCGACGGTATCACCAGCGTGCCATTTGGCAACACATGATAGGTGCGCGCAATGTGCACATTCATGCCGGTCAGTTGCTGTTGCTGGTCAGTTGGCAACGTGCCAAAATGCTGCTCTAGTCTGTACAAACAATCGAGTGCCTCCTGCGGATCCATGCCGGTGGCAATGCTGATGGCGCGTGCTTGCAGCTGCGACTCGCATTCACGCAACGTTGTGTCCAGCTCGTCTTGCACGCGTGTCTGACGGACGCGACGACTTTTGGCCACTGAAAATGCAAAATAAACAATATGGGTGTTTTTGAAAATTCTTTAATAAGCAACCGTGAGCAACGCAGAATATTTCCTCAAGCGAGCAATTTACGTTGACCGAGTGCATTTAAGTGAGCCATAGTTGGTTTGCGAATTGAAACGACGTAACAAACTTCTCACGAAATACTTATTCTTCAAGTGGGCAATGCAAAACATTTTCCTGTCGTAAGAGACGCATCGAAAACAAACACAAAAGACACATCACGCCGACACAAAGCACACCCGCAAACCTCACCCGACAAATTCGCCTTCATAAACTGCACCAGATTGACGGGCGTGACATTGGCGGGCACATGGAAGTCGCCATCCTGCGCCAATCGCATCGTCGCATGTTCGTCGCACACAAACACACGCAACGACGTGGTGATCACACCCGGCAGCACACTTTGAATGGCTGACTGGTGATTGGCTCGCTGGTAGTTGATCAGGCTGCAATGATTGGCTCGGATGTTGGAGGAATCATTGCGAGTGTGCTGCTTTAAGAAGCATGATCACTAGTTCCAGTCGAATCGCAAAACGTTATTTATCGACAGGACAATGGATTGGTGTCACCGTCAGAAGTCGTTGCCACGTTGTAAAATTGGAACATGAATTCTGGCTTCTGAGAAGACAGGCAGCACAGCGGTTGCGGGTGGAAAATGGCGAAAAAATAATGTTACAATACGAGCGAATGTCATTACCATGAGCGCTAAAATAAAACACAAGAATGGTTAGTGTGTGTCCCAATTATGTTACTCAAAAAATAACCCACTGATTGCGCAACATCCGCAGCCAGAACGCGTATTGTCGCAATGAACGCGAATTCTCGGTCTTGATCTCAGCGCCGCCCAGTAACCTCTGCAAATCGCGGCTGAAGCTCTCGACCTGAAAACAGAATTTGCACATTCTATCAGGTTCGTACTTGGGTGTCTGGTTCCAATGTGTTTTCGGGTCGGAAAGACGTATGCATGCGAACTTACGATCTTTGACGACAAATTGTCGTGCGCCAAATAAAATGGCACAAGATAAATTTGAACAACAAAATCGCAAATTACCAACCCCATTCACTCACATTCACTCTGTACGCATCGGTGGCCACGGTTGATTTGAGAATACGAACCCAGTCCTCCGGTACGTCATCCACACCCAGATTCACACGCTGCAACACGTCGACGTAGCTGCCGCGCGGCGAAAAACTGCAATCAAACAATAATTCCGAGCATTCTTTCTCTTAATTTGAGATAACAAAATAAAAAAAGAGAGATATTCAACAAGCTACCCTCACCGAATGTTCAATCCGCGCACAATTCGGCCGCAATCGGACAGAAACGGATGGTCGAAATCGACCATGTCCTGATCGTCATCAAGACTGTCCTCGACGAACAGAACACGTCTGGAAACAAAGATTTTATTGCTTTAGTTTTTAAATTATTCCTCCACGAAACTTCAAGAGGAACCCAGTGATTTTTTTTGCAAAATCAGCCATTTCAGTCTTTCTGTTAACTGTTATTGATAACAAGTTCACCGCCCATCGGTGCCAAAAAGGCGCGTCCCATTTTGGCACGATGGAAAGGTAGAGAAACACCAAAAGAATTGAACAAAACAAAAAGTGCCGAAACTTTAGTTTCAGATCTAAAAAAACTTGGTAAAATTCGTATTTTTTCCACCACAGGACTGGACCGACAAGCACATCAAATCCGTCCACCCCTACCCCACCTCAACGACAACAAACAGGCCCTGAATTGTGCCGATGCCCAGTCATTGTCCCACTGCACCGATTGCACGCCCGTGTGCTCAATCAGTTCGTCGATGATTGGTTGGCACTCGGCCAATTGACGGTCGTGTGTGTCCAGACGCTTAGTGGCCAGTGGACGCAGTTGCTGGATGTGATCGAGTAATGTCTGCAATGAATTAGTTGCTCTAATTATAAGAAGCTTTCAGTTTTTGTTTCATTTGGTGTCTCATTGAAAAATTATGGACCACTTTTCGTCGAGCTGCATGTTTTGCCGATGACCTGATTCGGCCCGTGCAAGTGAAAGGACAAAATCGCTCTCATTCACGCATTGAAGGAGACACAGAAATTTACGAAATTTTAGTGTCCATGATTAGCTCCAAAAAACGATGCGAGAGCCCACGAGATCTTGTCATCATGTCAATGAAAGAGACATTCATGGACAAAAAAACGCAAAACCAAATCAAACATTCGTCAGACAAACAGTTGATCAAACCTGTGGTCTGACAGTGTCGGCCTTGACCCTGATATCGTGATGTTTCCGTCGGATCTCCCGGATCATTTCGAGTATTTCCTCGTTTGTTGGCAGTTTGGCGTCAGGCACACTCGGTTCCGGGCCCATTTCATGAAGTGTTTCGGTCGGCAATTCGCATGCATTCAGAACGTCGCTGGAATACATTATAAATCACTCAGTTGAAATTAAACTTCGAACATCACGCTTGAATGTAGATGTGAATCTTTTGAACATCAAACCCGTTTCTACCCAATTTGGCAAACCAGATTTCGCTGCCAGTTCGGCGTTTAAACAAAGCCCGTTTGATAATAAACCTTCTGCGCTATTCAAGATCAGAACGGTCACTAAATTTCGAACCATGGAATTCAAAACACGAGTAACCAGCGGTGTAGCTACTTTGCAGCAAGCCGTGCCACCAAATCGGGCTGCAACGTGACTCTACTGTACAGGCCGGCCGAGCTAGGGGGGTCAACGGGGATGGAAACCAATTTTTTATGTCTGAATATTGATGAAAATGTACTCGAAAACGCTGTTTTAGAGCGTGACGCGCAATTTTTTGCCTACTTGTAGTGAAATACACCGGATTTATACCATTTTAAGACAAAAATTGCTATAAAAACAAAGAACGGCAACCTACCTGCTGCACCAAAGGGGGAACCCACCCAGCTACAACCCTACGAGTGACCTACACGGACCCGATTAAAAAGTTTGATTGGTCATAATGAAGGTCAGAAACACCTTTCATATACTTGCGTATTTTTCCGCAAAATATATTTTTGGAAAAAAAACCGTTTTTTTTCCGAAAAAAAAACCGTTTTTTTTTTCAAATATTTTTCCAGTACTTAAGGATACCCATGGTTCAAAAACGCCTATTTTGGAGAAAATTTCTTCGGGAAATGGCCTGAAACAGGCTAAAAATGCAGTTGGAGATTAAAAAGTGCTCATTTAGAACTGTTTGGTACCGATTTACATTGGTTTTGACAACATCCTCTCGCAACCTTGGAAAATATCTCGGAAATTTTTGGAAAAAAACCGTTTTTTTCCAAAAGTTGCCACTTGGAAAAATTTCCGGAAAAATAAAAACGTATTTTTCCGGGCCTCGGAAAAAAACGGTTTTTTTTCGATTTTTTCCGAAAAAAAACGGTTTTTTTTCGGCCCGCAAGTATAACCTTTCATGGTTTTGCGTCACTTGGATTCGCAAAGCAAGGCGGCTGCACCAGATGCACAAGAGCCCAAATCAAATATTCGAAGCTCACGAATAAAACCAAAAAGTCAAACGACAGCAACTCACAGCAACAGCGCGTACACACTGCTGTGATTCAACACCACGTTGACGGCGCGAAATGCCTGTTTCTCACGCTGCGATTTGAGTTTTTCATTTTGCGCCGTTCGAATATAGAATTTGAGCAGAACGCGTTCGCTCGGAAAACGAGTGCTGTTCTTCTGCGCTGATATGAGCGTGTTCAGATAGCCTGGAAGAGAAAATTTATGGAAATAAATTATGTTGCAACGAAAAATGTTTAATGTTTGCCAATTTCGTCTTGTTTTCACAGACGAGCGGCGTGGACAATCGCCATTGCAAATGCGAAGGTACGAGACGATTCTGTGGCTGCAAAATTGACAACCGAACATCTACGTTTCATTCAATCAACAAAAATAACCCCTGGCAAACTCAGGGCGCTTTTTCTCAAACAGATAATTATCACAAAAAAACTACAGAAATCGCTCGCACCATTGAACTGTTTGAGCGATTCCTCGTTGATCTCCTGCATTTGAGGGTGTTGAGTGAATAAATCCGGATGGACGGCAAAGTAGAACGGTCGGAGCGCGGACGTGGCCTGATAATTAAAACATAAAAATGAACAAACGTCAGGTCCAGTGTCGGTCGGTTTCTCTTCGAACTGCGGCGGATTTGAGTGTTGATCAGATTTCACTGGCGTTTTTATGTTCCGTGAAAAAAAACCGATCAAGCACCGATAATAGGGGGTCCAAATTAAATATTTTTGGGTCACTATTAGCACACAGCCTGCAGTGGAGCCTGCGGGTGTAAAAATATGTTCCCACCTGGGCTTCAGTGAACACCGATCTAGATGTCCACAACGAGCGTCGCACGCACGAGCGCATCAATTTGGCAGTCTGCTTGTGAAACAATGACCGCATGATGCTGCATCATACCTGGTGGTTGTACATGCACTCAGAGTTTTGGTGGGTAATTTGGTCGATTTTGGCAAGACTATCGGCCAAAATTCTTAAAAGAAATTGAAGCCATTTCAGTTGAAGTCACTGAGAAATCCCTGCAGGGTTATTAATGGCAAAACAAATTGCCGACGAAGATAGTCAAAGCTGACGTGCATTTCAAGAAAGCACTGAACAATCACTCAATAAAACTGACATCAGAAAAAACTGCGGGAAACATTTTTTATCGTGAAGTCAATAATTCACAAATAAACAAGACATATTTTTTACACAATCAAATGAGATCACAGTAAAGCAGCCACGTGGCCATGAGTAGATGAGCCTAGGGATCGGCGTCGGTGTCGGAAAAAAGTCGGTGTAGGTACCGACACTACTAATGTCGGTGTCGGTGTCGGTGTCGGTCCACAAAAGTGTCGGTTTTTTCAGGTGTCGGTAGTGTCGGTCCCCAATTTTTCGGCAGCCAACTATTATTAGAAAAAAAATATATTTCGTACTGATTATGTTCTTTAGTTGTCCACAACATATAAAAAAGCGCCAAGCGCTGGTTTTGAACGACCAATTCCTCATACACGGTTCAGTTTCAATTCTGCAGCAGTGCAACACAACAAGAGAACAATTTTTTTGGAATCAGATTAAAGGAAAGACATGCGAACAGAATGAGAAATATCAATCACGAGTTATTTGCGAAGGACACCGATACATCATTATTCTCCATCACATCAGATACACTCAATTGTACAAGTATTGACACGTGGGTAGCATACGCTTCAGGAACAACAACTTTTCAGCAGTGTCTGGTTTCAAGCGATTTCGGTACTTCGTGTAGATGCTGGCAGCCAGGCTGAATTCTTGTTCAGACATTGTGCTTGTCGGTGCTGCTGATAAGTACCGTTTCGCCTTGGCCTTTTGCATTGGACCTGCGTTTCTTTGCCGCGCGAGTCCGCCCGGACTAGCTTTGCAAAACCTAGTCGGTTCAGAATATCAAAATCGGTCTCTTTTGACGCCATTTTAGGCCTGCAAATATGCAAAAATGGTTCGAAATAGGTTTAGCTAACAAAATGAGGGGTTTCGGCGACGCTTTTTATAGTGGCCGATGCCTTTGTACCACTTCAAACATGAAAACACAAAATTCTGAACAACAAAAGTTGCGCTCATGGTAAAAATCCGGTTCGTTCCAACGTTGAATGTTTCACTGAGAGTGAGAGGCGGACAGAACCTGTTTGTTCCTGCGACAAAGAGACAGACCTATCCTATCATACAAAGTTCATAATTGTTTTTTGTTTTGGTATTTGATCCCTCTTTTTTCAGGTGAGAAGTACACCAACACACCGGTTTTTGTCCAAAAAGGCATTTTAGGTCTAAAAATAAGTTTTTAGGGCTAAAAAAGGCAAACTCGGTTTTACTGTCGGTGTCGGTCATTTTTTCACTGTCGGTGTCGGTGTCGGCGTGCTTTTTCGCCGGTGTCGGTACTTTCCAAAAAAGTGTCGGTGTCGGTGTCGGTGTCGGTCTACATGACCGACGCCGATCCCTAGATGAGCCGGTATGTTGACGGCACTGGCCAATGAATGCCAAAAAGTCTACGCAAAAACTACGTGACCACATCATCATCCGGTATGACCGTGTCCCATTCCAATTTCCTAATTCTCAACTGCGACAGTTGCGGTTCGCGTTCAGTGTTGTTGTCGTCATCGGCAGCTGACGAAATGCCCTGCTCCTCCGCCGACGCCTCAATGGCCGGCACGTTTTCCTCCACCAAATTGTTCGACATTGACGTGCTATCAATCGGTTCGAGTCGAATTCCTCCGCCCGACGAGTCGGTGTGGGGCGGGACGACGACCGACTGACGTTGACGTGATGGTGGCAGAGAGACAGCGGGCTGGTCGAGCGATTGAACGAATTGGGCTGCAGAAAATCAGGCAAGAAGAGTATTGATTCCTGAAAAATTCAAGATCATATGACAACAAGATCAAACGGGTGAATGGATCGTTACCGTGATAAAAAGCAATATGGTTTTGATATAAAAGTGACTGATGTCGCACACACGCACACAGGGCAGTGTTAGATAGATACCAAACAACAGTGTAGTTCCTGGTCCGGAGGGGGAGATAGCGGACCCTCCGTTTTTTTTCGGAGGGGGAGATAGTGTACGCCCGAGGGGGGAAGGGGGGGGGAAAGACCCAAATTCGGGAAAAAGTCACTTTTTGACGTAGAAAATTTGACCTATTTTTGCGCCTTTTTGGAAAAAATTCTTCATAAAAAGGGTATTTTGGCGACTTTTGAGAACATTGACCTGAAAATCACACAATTTAGGCCTAAAAATGCCCATTTTAGGCCTAAAAATGGCCATTTTAGGCAAAAATTGGGGGAGATAGTGTACCCGGAGGGGGAGATAGGGAGATAGTGTACCACCCGAGGGGGAGATAGCGCACCCGAGGGGGGGACCTCCTCCCCCCCAGGAACTACACTGCCAAACAAGGGGTGGGATTTTCCGTTTTCCGAACGATGTTCAAAGTAGCATCGACTAAATCAAACGTTGAATCCGTGCGTGAGACATTGTCCAAACTTCAACTGCACCCCCTTACAGTGTAGTGGCTGGGGGGGGATGGGGGGATTCTCCCCCCTAAGGAGTAGGTACCTTGCAACCACCCCTTGGGGGGGATGGGGGGAAGGGTAGGTACTAGGTACCTTGCAACCACCCCGGAGGGTACCTTGCAACCATAAATTTATGGTTTTTATAGGCAAAAATGGGTGTTTTTCGACCTCAAAACCCCAAAAATCGCGCGCTCCGCGCGCAAACCTCCATATAATAGCTATTTTGGGCCAATTTTCGGCCAAAATGCAAAAAAGTACCATTTTTTCGGCCAATTTTGCAGAAAAAAGCATGCAAAAAACACCCTTTTTCGGACCCCAGGGGTACCTTGCAACCTTCTGGAGGCTGGGTAGGGGGGTACCTTGCAACCATCTGCCTGCCACTACACTGCCCCCTTATACATATGTGACTTGACCCTTGCAATTGACTGAGTCACCTGACGTGGACAGTGACGGCTCGGGTGCCATATTTCCCGGTTCGGCGCCATCCGAGCTCAACTTGTGAATCTCAACAAGTTTCACCAGCAATTGAACCAAAACGATGAGAAGCAGAATCCAGAGTGGAATGAACACCAGCGATAACTGAATGCCACCCAGTTCGAAACGGATGCAAAGCAGAACCTGCGAGGTCATTGTAGAGATTACCGTAAAAACCTAAATACAAGGGGGGGCTCTATTAATTCACTGACCCCATTTTCAAAAAATTATTTTCGTTTCTCAGCGAGAGCGTTCCAAATCCGGTGTTATTTTCGATCGATATTCCGAGGGGGGCTCTATTCCGGGGGGGCTCTATTTAGGTTTTTACGGTATTTAGATGAGTACGGGAACACAGGCATATGGGGCACGCAGTGTTGGAGGTGGGGGGGTAGCCCCGCAGTACAGTAGGCATCCGCCCTCGCCTCGTACAGTAGGTATTTTGCCTCAAAAGTGCCAATTTTCGACCAAAATGGCCAATATTAGTGTAAAATCAGTGGTTTTTAACTTAAAGTACCTAAAATTCGCGCGCTTACGATTTCATACGATTCCACACATAATAAACATATTAAAAATTTTCACCAAAAAAACTTAACCCCCCAAACCCCCCTAGGTACATAACCCCCCAGGCCATCGGCTCTGGTACAGTACGTATCCCCCCTATCCGAGCCCGGAACAGTAGGTATCCCCCTCCAGAGTACCTCCAACACTGGGCACGCACGGACGCCATTTAAAAAAATCATGAACGGGTTGTTGATGGAAAATGACCAATTTCAGGCCAACGATTTTTATACAAAACATCATATTCTCAAAATTCGTATTCCACCACCCCCCCCAGTGGTGTAGCTACCCAGGCGGGGCGGCAATCTACTGTACCACCCACCAAAAATGTGGGGCGGCAACCTACCTACTGTACCGGCCGAGCTAGGGGGGAGGAGAAGAAAATTTTTTAGGTCGAAATTTTGAGGAAAATGCACTCTAAAACGCTAATTTCGCGCGTAGCGCGCGATTTTTCGCCTATTTGGAGTGAAAAATACCGATTTTATACCATTTTGAGCCAAAAATAGCAACTTACTGTACCAGTCGCCGGGCGGCGACCTACCTACTGTACCAGGATGGAGATGGAGCGTCAACCTACCTACCGTAAAACCTAAAATACAAGGGGGGCTGTATTTTTCACTGACCCCTTTTAGGGTATCTGTATTTTTGGGGGAGCTGTGTTTTTTCGCTGCCCAAAATCTCAAAAAATATTCCAATAAATACCCCTAAAATGGAGTTCTGTCAGGGTGTTACTGGCCATTATTGAGTTTTTAGGTGCAGATCTTCCACAAAAGGCTTTACGAAAAGGCTTTATATACTCAACCACAAACGTTATACGCAAGGTGTCTTATACAGGAACTGGACTTTACGACCCCCAAGCGGGGCATTCCAAGTTGGGGGGGCTGTATTTTTTGAGGGGGGGCTCCATTTTTTCAGTGACCCCTTTTAGGGGGGCTGTATTTTTGGGGGGGCCCTATTTTTTTGGGGGGGCTCTATTTTAGGGAATACCTACTGTACCTAGGGGCGGACCCCCCCCCCCCCCCCTGCTACACCATGGCACCCCCCCCCCCCCCCCCGACCCTCCCCCAATCAAAAGCCAACCTCAAATGCCACTTTGAGCAATACGAGCAGTATGCTCAATAACAGACTAGCAATCGACGGCAGGCCCTCAGCGCGATATCGGCTTTTGTCCATAATCGCCCGCACAAGTCGTTGCAAATGAAACAGCAGCGAAATCGAATCCAACGTCCACATTGGCACGAACACAGAGTACCAACGCCAGCCATCGAGTGATCCATCGAGTTTGATTGCCAAAATAACCATAAATGACAAACCAGATACCCAATAAATCAGTGCGTTGTGTGTGGCTGCCATTGTATGCTGAAAACACGCGACAAATACGACAATCATTCGAAAAACTGAAAAATCTCGAACATAAATTTCGAAAAAAATCAACGTTCTTGGTGAAGTCTGGGTCTGGGACAGACACGGGTGAGGTGACACCTCATTCCAATGACGACATGTGTGCGTGAAAGCATTGTAAGACTCATTACTATTGTAATCAGTTTAACCTGCAGAGGCTCTGGCGGGAAGACTCATTATTTCATTGACAATAAAACGGATTAAACGGAATCCCCGTAAAGAGTTTTCCTCCCAGGGCCGTTTCCCAGGAAGACTCATTATGCATGTTGTATGTGCCCGGCGTGTCAGCCTAAGCCTAAGCCTAAGTTTAAGCCTGAGCCAAGACTGAAGCCAACATATATGCCTAAACGTGAGCGTAAGCCTGAGCCTAAGCCTGAGCCCAAACATTGGTTCCAGGACCAAGTTCCAGCTGGATTCCGTTCAATCCGTTTTATTTTCCAAGAAATAGTCTTCCCCCCAGCACGCAAAAATCCGTTTAATCCGGTTAATCCGTTTAATCCGTTTTATTTATAATGAGTCTTCCCGGCACGGTTTTGGCATCCCCACGGAGCGCAGCAAATAAGTTTGACGTTCAAGTTTGCGCCTGTTTCGTGAACATGCCTGGCCGCATTTATCAAAAAATAACAAACAAAATTGTATTTATTCCATAACAATATCACCGGGGAACTTCTGTGCAAACAACAACAATCTGTCACGCTTCTAAAATATCCATATTTATTTATTTGCTTATGAATGAAGCACAGCAGCCGAAATAAATATGCGATGCTTTATTTATTTGATATGAGAGAAAACCATTTATTAACACATGCCAATGACATGATCCACCGCGAAGTTCTTCCACCGTTGTGTTTGCTGTGCAGTGCAAGGCTATGGGTGGCAGAGCTTGCAGTTGTGCCGCAGTGATAGGCATCTTTCTCCGATGACGTCAACAAAGGAAATTACCGAAATATTGTTAAAAATGCTTTTTGAAATTATTTCACAGCAATCGTTGTTGTTTGATAATTTCAGCTCTTTCAAATGTGCGACTCTAACATTGTAGGTACGAGCCGTGAAACATCACATTTGAGCACCGTGCATTTGAGTGCAAAAATGTGGGCAGCAGTTAGCAGTTGGTAAAGAAATTGGTTTCAGGGTGAGTGGTTTCACCCCTTCTTGTTCAAACATTGAGCGCTTAACACACATGTGGTGGTCGTTTTGAAACATGTTGGGTTATAATCTCTGCTCTGCAGTCCTTGACTGACCGTTGTCGCGAAACCGTTGGTGAGAGTTGGGGGGGGGGGCATCCCGGGGCAAAACAATTACCTATAGCAATTTGCTTCATGCGACTTTTTTGCGTTGTGCGTTCCTTTCTGCGACTTGCCTGCCAGTTTTGTGTTAGATTTGGCTGTTTAGTTTTGTTACCGTTTTGTCGCAGGTCAGTCTCTCTGTGCTATGTTAGTGTTCAAACAGGCAAAATTACCAACACACATTACATACCAGTATGTAATATTTGTTGGTTTTTTCTGCAAGTGAGTTGAGCATATAATTGCACCGTGATGCAACATGCTGTTTGGGGGATTAAACGATCGGTGCGTGGGTTTGATTCTCTCTTTCGCTGTCCCTCTTCTCATATGTGTGAAATTACATGCGTGATTTGCTTTGCTCACCCCCTTTTCAAGTTTCTTAGTTTGTACTTCACACGGTCCGAGTTTGTGTTCGCACGTCGCGCACTTTCACACTGTCCGACCCACAGCACATCAAATCGGGACAGAGGTTGTATCGGTGAGCTATATGCGATGATCCGATCCCGCAGCCGTGACCCACAGCTGTGATGTTTCACCAACCCACGCCGATGTGCACTTGGGTGGTGAGTTTGATCGCATTTTTCCTCGCTTATTATTGCTTACACTTTGGCCAAACTAATTTCTGTTTGCCCAGGCGTTCGGTGCGCTTGGACATCGTCGGGATCAAACTATGTTATCAGGCCCATGGGCTAATTCATTTGCGTGATTCCCTGTCGAAACCTGAGGCTCGCCTTTGAGTTTCAGGGTTCGCACGTCGCGCACCTTTTCTGTTCCACATTTTCTCGACAAAAAATTGTTTTGATCAAAGAAACTTTTTCGTGCAAAAACTACATAATTTTGCTCAAAAAATACGCCACGCGGCGACCCACAGCACACCAAATCGGGACAGAGGTTGTATCGGTGAGCTATATGCGATGATCCGATCCCGCAGCCGTGACCCACAGCTATGATGTTTCACCAACCCACGCCCATGTGCACTTGGGTGGTGAGTTTGATCGCATTTTTCCTCACTTATTATTGCTTACACTTTGTCCAAGCTTTGTCTTGCGGCTAATTTCTGTTTCCCCAGGCAGGTGGTGCTCTTGGACATCGTCGGGGTCAAACAATGTTATCATGCCCATGGGCTAATTCATTTGCGTGATTCCCTGTCGAAAACTGAGGCTCGCCTTTGAGTTTCAGGGATCGCACGTCGCGCACCTTTTCTGTTCCACATTTTCTCGACAAAAAATTGTTTTGATCAAAGAAACTTTTCCGTGCAAAAAGTACAAAGTTTTGCTCAAATAATACGCCACGCAGCGACCCACAACACACCAAATCGGGACAGAGGTTGTATCGGTGAGCTATATGCGATGATCCGATCCCGCAGCCGTGACCCACAGCTATGATGTTTCACCAACCCACGCCGATGTGCACTTGGGTGGTGAGTTTGATCGCATTTTTTCAGGCTTATTATTGCTTACACTTTGGCCAAACTCTGTCTTGCGGCTTATTTCTGTTTCCCCAGACAGACGGTGCTCTTGGACATCGTCGGGGTCAAACTATGTTATCATGCCCATGGGCTAATTCATTTGCGTGATTCCCTGCCGAAAACAGAGGCTCGCCTTTGAGTTTCAGGGATCGCACGTCGCGCACCTTTTCTGTTCCACATTTTCTCGACAAAAAAATTGTTTTGATCAAAGAAACTTTTCCATGCAAAAAATACAATGTTTTGCTCAAATAATACGCCACGCGGCGACCCACAGCACACCAAATCGGGACAGAGGTTGTATCGGTGAGCTATATGCGATGATCCGATCCCGCAGCCGTGACCAACAACTGTGATGTTTCACCAACCCACGCCCATGTGCACTTGGGTGGTGAGTTTGATCGCATTTTTCCTCGCTTATTATTGCTTACACTTAGGCCAAACTTTGTCTTGCGGCTTATTTCTGTTTCCCCAGACAGACGGTGCACTTGGACATCGTCGGGATCAAACTATGTTATCATGCCCTCATTTGCGTGATTCGCTGTTCGAAAACCGAGGCTCGCCTTTGAGTTTCAGGGATCGCACGTCGCGCACCTTTTCTGTTCCACATTTTCTCGACAAAAAATTGTTTTGATCAAAGAAACTTTTCCGTGCAAAAAATACAACGTTTTGCTCAAATAATACGCCACGCGGCGACCCACAGCACACCAAATCGGGACAGAGGTTGTATCGGTGAGCTATATGCGATGATCCGATCCCGCAGCCGTGACCCACAGCTGTGATGTTTCACCAACCCACGCCGATGTGCACTTGGGTGGTGAGTTTGATCGCATTTTTCCTCGCTTATTATTGCTTACACTTTGGCCAAACTTTGTCTTGCGGCTTATTTCTGTTTGCCCAGGCGTTCGGTGCACTTGGACATCGTCGGGGTCAAACTATGTTCTCATGCCCATGGGCTAATTCATTTGCGTGATTCCCTGTCGAAACCTGAGGCTCGCCTTTGAGTTTCAGGGTTCGCACGTCGCGCACCTTTTCTGTTCCACATTTTCTCGACAAAAAATTGTTTTGATCAAAGAAACTTTTTCGTGCAAAAACTACATAATTTTGCTCAAAAAATACGCCACGCGGCGACCCACAGCACACCAAATCGGGACAGAGGTTGTATCGGTGAGCTATATGCGATGATCCGATCCCGCAGCCGTGACCCACAGCTATGATGTTTCACCAACCCACGCCCATGTGCACTTGGGTGGTGAGTTTGATCGCATTTTTCCTCACTTATTATTGCTTACACTTTGTACAAGCTTTGTCTTGCGGCTAATTTCTGTTTCCCCAGTTAGGTGGTGCACTTGAACATCGTCGGGGTCAAACAATGTTATCATGTCCATGGGCTAATTCATTTGCGTGATTCCCTGTCGAAAACTGAGGCTCGCCTTTGAGTTTCAGGGTTCGCACGTCGCGCACCTTTTCTGTTCCACACTTTCTCGACAAAAAATTGTTTTGATCAAAGAAACTTTTTCGTGCAAAAAATACAAAGCTTTGCTCAAACAATACGCCACGCGGCGACCCACAGCACACCAAATCGGGACAGAGGTTGTATCGGTGAGCTATATGCGATGATCCGATCCCGCAGCCGTGACCCACAGCTATGATGTTTCACCAACCCACGCCGATGTGCACTTGGGTGGTGAGTTTGATCGCATTTTTCCTCGCTTATTATTGCTTACACTTTGGCCAAACTCTGGCTTGCGGCTTATTTCTGTTTCCCCAGACAGACGGTGCTCTTGGACATCGTCGGGGTCAAACTATGTTATCATGCCCATGGGCTAATTCATTTGCGTGATTCCCTGTCGAAAACTGAGGCTCGCCTTTGAGTTTCAGGGATCGCACGTCGCGCACCTTTTCTGTTCCACATTTTCTCGACAAAAAATTGTTTTGATCAAAGAAACTTTTCCGTGCAAAAAGTACAAAGTTTTGCTCAAATAATACGCCACGCGGCGATCCACAGCACACCAAATCGGGACAGAGGTTGTATCGGTGAGCTATATGCGATGATCCGATCCCACAGCCGTGACCCACAGCTGTGATGTTTTACCAACCCACGCCGATGTGCACTTGGGTGGTGAGTTTGATCGCATTTTTCCTCGCTTATTATTGCTTACACTTAGGCCAAACTTTGTCTTGCGGCTTATTTCTGTTTCCCCAGACAGACGGTGCACTTGGACATCGTCGGGGTCAAACTATGTTATCATGCCCTCATTTGCGTGATTCCCTGTCGAAAACTGAGGCTCGCCTTTGAGTTTCAGGGTTCGCACGTCGCGCACCTTTTCTGTTCCACATTTTCTCGACAAAAAATTGTTTTGATCAAAGAAACTTTTTCGTGCAAAAAATACAAAGTTTTGCTCAAACAATACGCCACGCGGCGACCCACAGCACACCAAATCGGGACAGAGGTTGTATCGGTGAGCTATATGCGATGATCCGATCCCGCAGCCGTGACCCACAGCTATGATGTTTCACCAACCCACGCCGATGTGCACTTGGGTGGTGAGTTTGATCGCATTTTTCCTCGCTTATTATTGCTTACACTTAGGCCAAACTTTGTGTTGCGGCTTATTTCTGTTTCCCCAGACAGACGGTGCTCTTGGACATCGTCGGGGTCAAACTATGTTATCATGCCCATGGGCTAATTCATTTGCGTGATTCCCTGTCGAAAACTGAGGCTCGCCTTTGAGTTTCAGGGTTCGCACGTCGCGCACCTTTTCTGTTCCACATTTTCTCGACAAAAAATTGTTTTGATCAAAGAAACTTTTTCGTGCAAAAATACAAAGTTTTGCTCAAACAATACGCCACGCGGCGACCCACAGCACACCAAATCGGGACAGAGGTTGTATCGGTGAGCTATATGCGATGATCCGATCCCGCAGCCGTGACCCACAGCTGTGATGTTTCACCAACCCACGCCGATGTGCACTTGGGTGGTGAGTTTGATCGCATTTGTCCTCGCTTATTATTGCTTACACTTAGGCCAAACTTTGTCTTGCGGCTTATTTCTGTTTCCCCAGACAGGCGGTGCACTTGGACATCGTCGGGATCAAACTATGTTATCATGCCCTCATTTGCGTGATTCGCTGTTCGAAAACCGAGGCTCGCCTTTGAGTTTCAGGTTCGCACGTCGCGCACCTTTTCTGTTCCACATTTTCTCAACAAAAAATTGTTTTGATCAAAGAAACTTTTTTGTGCAAAAAAACAAAGTTTTGCTCAAAAAATACGCCACGCGGCGACCCACAGCACACCAAATCGGGACAGAGGTTGTATCGGTGAGCTATATGCGATGATCCGATCCCGCAGCCGTGACCCACAGCTATGTATGATGTTTCACCAACCCACGCCGATGTGCACTTGGGTGGTGAGTTTGATCGCATTTTTCCAGGCTTATTATTGCTTACACTTTGGCCAAACTCTGTCTTGCGGCTTATTTCTGTTTCCCCAGACAGACGGTGCTCTTGGACATCGTCGGGGTCAAACTATGTTATCATGCCCATGGGCTAATTCATTTGCGTGATTCCCTGTCGAAAACTGAGGCTCGCCTTTGAGTTTCAGGGTTCGCACGTCGCGCACCTTTTCTGTTCCACATTTTCTCGACAAAAAATTGTTTTGATCAAAGAAACTTTTTCGTGCAAAAATACAAAGTTTTGCTCAAACAATACGCCACGCGGCGACCCACAGCACACCAAATCGGGACAGAGGTTGTATCGGTGAGCTATATGCGATGATCCGATCCCGCAGCCGTGACCCACAGCTGTGATGTTTCACCAACCCACGCCGATGTGCACTTGGGTGGTGAGTTTGATCGCATTTTTCCTCGCTTATTATTGCTTACACTTTGTCCAAACTTTGTCTTGCGGCTAATTTCTGTTTCCCCAGGCAGACGGTGCACTTGGACATCGTCTGGGTCAAACAATGTTATCATGCCCATGGGCTAATTCATTTGCGTGATTCCTTGTCGAAAACTGAGGCTCGCCTTTGAGTTTCAGGATTCGCACGTCGCGCACCTTTTCTGTTCCACATTTTCTCAACAAAAAATTGTTTTGATCAAAGAAACTTTTTCGTGCAAAAAATACAAAGTTTTGCTCAAACAATACGCCACGCGGCGACCCACAGCACACCAAATCGGGACAGAGGTTGTATCGGTGAGCTATATGCGATGATCCGATCCCGCAGCCGTGACCCACAGCTATGATGTTTCACCAACCCACGCCGATGTGCACTTGGGTGGTGAGTTTGATCGCATTTTTCCTCGCTTATTATTGCTTACACTTAGGCCAAACTTTGTCTTGCGGCTTATTTCTGTTTCCCCAGACAGACGGTGCACTTGGACATCGTCGGGGTCAAACTATGTTATCATGCCCTCATTTGCGTGATTCCCTGTCGAAAACTGAGGCTCGCCTTTGAGTTTCAGGGTTCGCACGTCGCGCACCTTTTCTGTTCCACATTTTCTCGACAAAAAATTGTTTTGATCAAAGAAACTTTTTCGTGCAAAAAATACAAAGTTTTGCTCAAACAATACGCCACGCGGCGACCCACAGCACACCAAATCGGGACAGAGGTTGTATCGGTGAGCTATATGCGATGATCCGATCCCGCAGCCGTGACCCACAGCTATGATGTTTCACCAACCCACGCCGATGTGCACTTGGGTGGTGAGTTTGATCGCATTTTTCCAGGCTTATTATTGCTTACACTTTGGCCAAACTCTGTCTTGCGGCTTATTTCTGTTTCCCCAGACAGACGGTGCTCTTGGACATCGTCGGGGTCAAACTATGTTATCATGCCCATGGGCTAATTCATTTGCGTGATTCCCTGTCGAAAACTGAGGCTCGCCTTTGAGTTTCAGGGTTCGCACGTCGCGCACCTTTTCTGTTCCACATTTTCTCGACAAAAAATTGTTTTGATCAAAGAAACTTTTTCGTGCAAAAAATACAAAGTTTTGCTCAAAAAATACGCCACGCGGCGACCCACAGCACACCAAATCGGGACAGAGGTTGTATCGGTGAGCTATATGCGATGATCCGATCCCGCAGCCGTGACCCACAGCTGTGATGTTTCACCAACCCACGCCGATGTGCACTTGGGTGGTGAGTTTGATCGCATTTTTCCTCGCTTATTATTGCTTACACTTTGGCCAAACTTTGTCTTGCGGCTTATTTCTGTTTCCCCAGACAGACAGTGCACTTGGACATCGTCGGGGTCAAACTATGTTATCATGCCCATGGGCTAATTCATTTGCGTGATTCCCTGTCGAAAACTGAGGCTCGCCTTTGAGTTTCAGGGTTCGCACGTCGCGCACCTTTTCTGTTCCACATTTTCTCAACAAAACAGTGTTTTGATCAAAGAAACTTTTTCGTGCAAAAAATACAAAGTTTTGCTCAAAAAATACGCCACGCGGCGACCCACAGCACACCAAATCGGGACAGAGGTTGTATCGGTGAGCTATGTGCGATGATCCGATCCCGCAGCCGTGACCTACAGCTATGATGTTTCACCAACCCACGCCGATGTGCACTTGGGTGGTGAGTTTGATCGCATTTTTCCTCACTTATTATTGCTTACACTTTGTCCAAACTTTGTCTTGCGGCTAATTTCTGTTTCCTCAGACAGGCGGTGCACTTGGACATCGTCGGGGTCAAACAATGTTATCATGCCCATGGGCTAATTCATTTGCGTGATTCCCTGTCGAAAACTGAGGCTCGCCCTTGAGTTTCAGGGTTCGCACGTCGCGCACCTTTTCTGTTCCACATTTTCTCAACAAAACAGTGTTTTGATCAAAGAAACTTTTTCGTGCAAAAAATACAAAGTTTTGCTCAAAAAATACGCCACGCGGCGACCCACAGCACACCAAATCGGGACAGAGGTTGTATCGGTGAGCTATGTGCGATGATCCGATCCCGCAGCCGTGACCTACAGCTATGATGTTTCACCAACCCACGCCGATGTGCACTTGGGTGGTGAGTTTGATCGCATTTTTCCTCACTTATTATTGCTTACACTTTGTCCAAACTTTGTCTTGCGGCTAATTTCTGTTTCCCCAGACAGGCGGTGCACTTGGACATCGTCGGGGTCAAACAATGTTATCATGCCCATGGGCTAATTCACTTGCGATTCCCTGTCGAAAACTAAGGCTCGCCCTTGAGTTTCAGGGTTCGCACGTCGCGCACCTTTTCTGTTCCACATTTTCTCAACAAAACATTGTTTTGATCAAAGAAACTTTTTCGTGCAAAAAATACAAAGTTTTGCTCAAAAAATACGCCACGCGGCGACCCACAGCACACCAAATCGGGACAGAGGTTGTATCGGTGAGCTATGTGCGATGATCCGATCCCGCAGCCGTGACCTACAGCTATGATGTTTCACCAACCCACGCCGATGTGCACTTGGGTGGTGAGTTTGATCGCATTTTTCCTCACTTATTATTGCTTACACTTTGTCCAAACTTTGTCTTGCGGCTAATTTCTGTTTCCTCAGACAGGCGGTGCACTTGGACATCGTCGGGGTCAAACAATGTTATCATGCCCATGGGCTAATTCATTTGCGTGATTCCCTGTCGAAAACTGAGGCTCGCCCTTGAGTTTCAGGGTTCGCACGTCGCGCACCTTTTCTGTTCCACATTTTCTCAACAAAACAGTGTTTTGATCAAAGAAACTTTTTCGTGCAAAAAATACAAAGTTTTGCTCAAAAAATACGCCACGCGGCGACCCACAGCACACCAAATCGGGACAGAGGTTGTATCGGTGAGCTATGTGCGATGATCCGATCCCGCAGCCGTGACCTACAGCTATGATGTTTCACCAACCCACGCCGATGTGCACTTGGGTGGTGAGTTTGATCGCATTTTTCCTCACTTATTATTGCTTACACTTTGTCCAAACTTTGTCTTGCGGCTAATTTCTGTTTCCCCAGACAGGCGGTGCACTTGGACATCGTCGGGGTCAAACAATGTTATCATGCCCATGGGCTAATTCATTTGCGTGATTCCCTGTCGAAAACTGAGGCTCGCCTTTGAGTTTCAGGGTTCGCACGTCGCGCACCTTTTCTGTTCCACATTTTCTCAACAAAAAACTGTTTTGATCAAAGAACCTTTTCGTGCAAAAAATACAAAGTTTTGCTCAAAAAATACGCCACGCGGCGACCCACAGCACACCAAATCGGGACAGAGGTTGTATCGGTGAGCTGTGTGCGATGATCCGATCCCGCAGCCGTGACCCACAGCTATGATGTTTCACCAACCCACGCCGATGTGCACTTGGGTGGTGAGTTTGATCGCATTTTTCCTCACTTATTATTGCTTACACTTTGTCCAAACTTTGTCTTGCGGCTAATTTCTGTTTCCCCAGACAGGCGGTGCACTTGGACATCGTCGGGGTCAAACAATGTTATCATGCCCATGGGCTAATTCATTTGCGTGATTCCCTGTCGAAAACTGAGGCTCGCCTTTGAGTTTCAGGGTTCGCACGTCGCGCACCTTTTCTGTTCCACATTTTCTCAACAAAAAATGTTTTGATCAAAGAAACTTTCTCGTGCAAAAAACACAAAGTTTTGCTCAAAAAATACGCCACGCGGCGACCCACAGCACACCAAATCGGGACAGAGGTTGTATCGGTGAGCTGTGTGCGATGATCCGATCCCGCAGCCGTGACCCACAGCTATGATGTTTCACCAACCCACGCCGATGTGCACTTGGGTGGTGAGTTTGATCGCATTTTTCCTCACTTATTATTGCTTACACTTTGTCCAAACTTTGTCTTGCGGCTAATTTCTGTTTCCCCAGACAGGCGGTGCACTTGGACATCGTCGGGGTCAAACAATGTTATCATGCCCATGGGCTAATTCATTTGCGTGATTCCCTGTCGAAAACTGAGGCTCGCCTTTGAGTTTCAGGGTTCGCACGTCGCGCACCTTTTCTGTTCCACATTTTCTCAACAAAAAATTGTTTTGATCAAAGAAACTTTTTCGTGCAAAAAATACAAAGTTTTGCTCAAAAAAATACGCCACGCGGCGACCCACAGCACACCAAATCGGGACAGAGGTTGTATCGGTGAGCTGTGTGCGATGATCCGATCCCGCAGCCGTGACCCGCAGCTATGATGTTTCACCAACCCACGCCGATGTGCACTTGGGTGGTGAGTTTGATCGCATTTTTCCTCACTTATTATTGCTTACACTTTGTCCAAACTTTGTCTTGCGGCTAATTTCTGTTTCCCCAGACAGGCGGTGCACTTGGACATCGTCGGGGTCAAACAATGTTATCATGCCCATGGGCTAATTCATTTGCGTGATTCCCTGTCGAAAACTGAGGCTCGCCTTTGAGTTTCAGGGTTCGCACGTCGCGCACCTTTTCTGTTCCACATTTTCTCAACAAAAAGTTGTTTTGATCAAAGAAACTTTCTCGTGCAAAAAACACAAAGTTTTGCTCAAAAAATACGCCACGCGGCGACCCACAGCACACCAAATCGGGACAGAGGTTGTATCGGTGAGCTGTGTGCGATGATCCGATCCCGCAGCCGTGACCCGCAGCTATGATGTTTCACCAACCCACGCCGATGTGCACTTGGGTGGTGAGTTTGATCGCATTTTTCCTCACTTATTATTGCTTGCACTTTGTCCAAACTTTGTCTTGCGGCTAATTTCTGTTTCCCCAGACAGGCGGTGCACTTGGACATCGTCGGGGTCAAACAATGTTATCATGCCCATGGGCTAATTCATTTGCGTGATTTCCTGTCGAAAGCTGAGGCTCGCCTTTGAATTTCAGGGTTCGCACGTCGCGCACCTTTTCTGTTCCACATTTTCTCAACAAAAAAATGTTTTGATCAAAGAAACTTTCTCGTGCAAAAAACACAAAGTTTTGCTCAAAAAATACGCCACGCGGCGACCCACAGCACACCAAATCGGGACAGAGGTTGTATCGGTGAGCTGTGTGCGATGATCCGATCCCGCAGCCGTGACCCGCAGCTATGATGTTTCACCAACCCACGCCGATGTGCACTTGGGTGGTGAGTTTGATCGCATTTTTCCTCACTTATTATTGCTTGCACTTTGTCCAAACTTTGTCTTGCGGCTAATTTCTGTTTCCCCAGACAGGCGGTGCACTTGGACATCGTCGGGGTCAAACAATGTTATCATGCCCATGGGCTAATTCATTTGCGTGATTCCCTGTCGAAAACTGAGGCTCGCCTTTGAGTTTCAGGGTTCGCACGTCGCGCACCTTTTCTGTTCCACATTTTCTCAACAAAAAACTGTTTTGATCAAAGAACCTTTTCGTGCAAAAAATACAAAGTTTTGCTCAAAAAATACGCCACGCGGCGACCCACAGCACACCAAATCGGGACAGAGGTTGTATCGGTGAGCTGTGTGCGATGATCCGATCCCGCAGCCGTGACCCGCAGCTATGATGTTTCACCAACCCACGCCGATGTGCACTTGGGTGGTGAGTTTGATCGCATTTTTCCTCACTTATTATTGCTTACACTTTGTCCAAACTTTGTCTTGCGGCTAATTTCTGTTTCCCCAGACAGGCGGTGCACTTGGACATCGTCGGGGTCAAACAATGTTATCATGCCCATGGGCTAATTCATTTGCGTGATTCCCTGTCGAAAACTGAGGCTCGCCTTTGAGTTTCAGGGTTCGCACGTCGCGCACCTTTTCTGTTCCACATTTTCTCAACAAAAAACTGTTTTGATCAAAGAACCTTTTCGTGCAAAAAATACAAAGTTTTGCTCAAAAAATACGCCACGCGGCGACCCACAGCACACCAAATCGGGACAGAGGTTGTATCGGTGAGCTGTGTGCGATGATCCGATCCCGCAGCCGTGACCCGCAGCTATGATGTTTCACCAACCCACGCCGATGTGCACTTGGGTGGTGAGTTTGATCGCATTTTTCCTCACTTATTATTGCTTACACTTTGTCCAAACTTTGTCTTGCGGCTAATTTCTGTTTCCCCAGACAGGCGGTGCACTTGGACATCGTCGGGGTCAAACAATGTTATCATGCCCATGGGCTAATTCATTTGCGTGATTCCCTGTCGAAAACTGAGGCTCGCCTTTGAGTTTCAGGGTTCGCACGTCGCGCACCTTTTCTGTTCCACATTTTCTCAACAAAAAATTGGTTTGATCAAAGAAACTTTTTCGTGCAAAAAATAAAAAGTTTTGCTCAAAAATACGCCACGCGGCGACCCACAGCACACCAAATCGGGACAGAGGTTGTATCGGTGAGCTGTGTGCGATGATCCGATCCCGCAGCCGTGACCCACAGCTATGATGTTTCACCAACCCACGCCGATGTGCACTTGGGTGGTGAGTTTGATCGCATTTTTCCTCACTTATTATTGCTTACACTTTCTTCAAACTTGGTCTTGCGGTTAATTTCTGTTTCCCCAGACAGGCGGTGCACTTGGACATCGTCGGGGTCAAACAATGTTATCATGCCCATGGGCTAATTCATTTGCGTGATTCCCTGTCGAAAACTGAGGCTCGCCTTTGAGTTTCAGGGTTCGCACGTCGCGCACCTTTTCTGTTCCACATTTTCTGAATAAAAAATTGTTTTGATCAAAGAAACTTTTTCGTGCCAAAAAAATACAAAGTTTTGCTCAAAAATACGCCACGCGGCGACCCACAGCACACCAAATCGGGACAGAGGTTGTATCGGTGAGCTGTGTGCGATGATCCGATCCCGCAGCCGTGACCCACAGCTATGATGTTTCACCAACCCACGCCGATGTGCACTTGGGTGGTGAGTTTGATCGCATTTTTCCTCACTTATTATTGCTTACACTTTGTCCAAACTTTGTCTTGCGGCTAATTTCTGTTTCCCCAGACAGGCGGTGCACTTGGACATCGTCGGGGTCAAACAATGTTATCATGCCCATGGGCTAATTCATTTGCGTGATTCCCTGTCGAAAACTGAGGCTCGCCTTTGAGTTTCAGGGTTCGCACGTCGCGCACCTTTTCGGTCCCACATTTTTTCAACAAAAAATTGTTTTGATCAAAAAACTTTTCGTGCAAAGAATACAAAATTTTGCTAAAAAAATACGCCACGCGGCGACCCACAGCATAACAAATCGGGACAGAGGTTGTATCGGTGAGCTGTGTGCGATGATCCGATCCCGCAGCCGTGACCCACAGCTATGATGTTTCACCAACCCACGCCGATGTGCACTTGGGTGGTGAGTTTGATCGCATTTTTCCTCACTTATTATTGCTTACACTTTGTCCAAACTTTGTCTTGCGGCTAATTTCTGTTTCCCCAGACAGGCGGTGCACTTGGACATCGTCGGGGTCAAACAATGTTATCATGCCCATGGGCTAATTCATTTGCGTGATTCCCTGTCGAAAACTGAGGCTCGCCTTTGAGTTTCAGGGTTCGCACGTCGCGCACCTTTTCTGTTCCACATTTTCTGAATAAAAAATTGTTTTGATCAAAGAAACTTTTTCGTGCAAAAAATACAAAGTTTTGCTCAAAAAATACGCCACGCGGCGACCCACAGCACACCAAATCGGGACAGAGGTTGTATCGGTGAGCTGTGTGCGATGATCCGATCCCGCAGCCGTGACCCACAGCTATGATGTTTCACCAACCCACGCCGATGTGCACTTGGGTGGTGAGTTTGATCGCATTTTTCCTCACTTATTATTGCTTACACTTTGGCCAAACTTTGTCTTGCGGCTAATTTCTGTTTCCCCAGACAGGCAGTGCGCGTGGACATCGTCAGGGTCAAGCAGTGTTATCATGCACATGGGCTAATTCATTTGCGTGTTTCCTTGTCGAAAACTGAGACTCGCCTTTGAGTTTCAGGGTTCGCACGTCGCGCACCTTTTCTGTCCTACATTTTTTCAACAAAAAATTGTTTTGATCAAAGAAACTCTTTCGTGCAAAAAATTCAAAGTGTTTTGCTCAAAAAATACGCCACGCGGCGACCCACAGCACACCAAATCGGGACAGAGGTTGTATCGGTGAGCTGTGTGCGATGATCCGATCCCGCAGCCGTGACCCACAGCTATGATGTTTCACCAACCCACGCCGATGTGCACTTGGGTGGTGAGTTTGATCGCATTTTTCCTCACTTATTATTGCTTACACTTTGGCCAAACTTTGTCTTGCGGCTAATTTCTGTTTCCCCAGAGAGGCAGTGCACTTGGACATCGTCAGGGTCAAACAGTGTTATCATGCCCATGCGCTAATTCATTTGCGTGTTTCCTTGTAGAAAACTGAGACTCGCCTTTGAGTTTCAGGGTTCGCACGTCGCGCACCTTTTCTGTCCTACATTTTTTCAACAAAAAATTGTTTTGATCAAAGAAACTCTTTCGTGCAAAAAATTCAAAGTGTTTTGCTCAAAAAATACGCCACGCGGCGACCCACAGCACACCAAATCGGGACAGAGGTTGTATCGGTGAGCTGTGTGCGATGATCCGATCCCGCAGCCGTGACCCACAGCTATGATGTTTCACCAACCCACGCCGATGTGCACTTGGGTGGTGAGTTTGATCGCATTTTTCCTCACTTATTATTGCTTACACTTTGGCCAAACTTTGTCTTGCGGCTAATTTCTGTTTCCCCAGAGAGGCAGTGCACTTGGACATCGTCAGGGTCAAACAGTGTTATCATGCCCATGGGCTAATTCATTTGCGTGTTTCCTTGTCGAAAACTGAGACTCGCCTTTGAGTTTCAGGGTTCGCACGTCGCGCACCTTTTCTGTCCTACATTTTTTCAACAAAAAATTGTTTTGATCAAAGAAACTCTTTCGTGCAAAAAATTCAAAGTGTTTTGCTCAAAAAATACGCCACGCGGCGACCCACAGCACACCAAATCGGGACAGAGGTTGTATCGGTGAGCTGTGTGCGATGATCCGATCCCGCAGCCGTGACCCACAGCTATGATGTTTCACCAACCCACGCCGATGTGCACTTGGGTGGTGAGTTTGATCGCATTTTTCCTCACTTATTATTGCTTACACTTTGGCCAAACTTTGTCTTGCGGCTAATTTCTGTTTCCCCAGAGAGGCAGTGCACTTGGACATCGTCAGGGTCAAACAGTGTTATCATGCCCATGGGCTAATTCATTTGCGTGTTTCCTTGTCGAAAACTGAGACTCGCCTTTGAGTTTCAGGGTTCGCACGTCGCGCACCTTTTCTGTCCTACATTTTTTCAACAAAAAATTGTTTTGATCAAAGAAACTCTTTCGTGCAAAAAATTCAAAGTGTTTTGCTCAAAAAATACGCCACGCGGCGACCCACAGCACACCAAATCGGGACAGAGGTTGTATCGGTGAGCTGTGTGCGATGATCCGATCCCGCAGCCGTGACCCACAGCTATGATGTTTCACCAACCCACGCCGATGTGCACTTGGGTGGTGAGTTTGATCGCATTTTTCCTCACTTATTATTGCTTACACTTTGGCCAAACTTTGTCTTGCGGCTAATTTCTGTTTCCCCAGAGAGGCAGTGCACTTGGACATCGTCAGGGTCAAACAGTGTTATCATGCCCATGCGCTAATTCATTTGCGTGTTTCCTTGTCGAAAACTGAGACTCGCCTTTGAGTTTCAGGGTTCGCACGTCGCGCACCTTTTCTGTCCTACATTTTTTCAACAAAAAATTGTTTTGATCAAAGAAACTCTTTCGTGCAAAAAATTCAAAGTGTTTTGCTCAAAAAATACGCCACGCGGCGACCCACAGCACACCAAATCGGGACAGAGGTTGTATCGGTGAGCTGTGTGCGATGATCCGATCCCGCAGCCGTGACCCACAGCTATGATGTTTCACCAACCCACGCCGATGTGCACTTGGGTGGTGAGTTTGATCGCATTTTTCCTCACTTTTTATTGCTTTCACTTTGGCCAAACTTTGTCTTGCGGCTAATTTCTGTTTCATCAGACATGCAGTGCACTTGGACATCGTCAGGGTCAAACAGTGTTATCATGCCCATGGGCTAATTCATTTGCGTGTTTCCTTGTCGAAAACTGAGACTCGCCTTTGAGTTTCAGGGTTCGCACGTCGCGCACCTTTTCTGTCCTACATTTTTTCAACAAAAAATTGTTTTGATCAAAGAAACTCTTTCGTGCAAAAAATTCAAAGTGTTTTGCTCAAAAAATACGCCACGCGGCGACCCACAGCACACCAAATCGGGACAGAGGTTGTATCGGTGAGCTGTGTGCGATGATCCGATCCCGCAGCCGTGACCCACAGCTATGATGTTTCACCAACCCACGCCGATGTGCACTTGGGTGGTGAGTTTGATCGCATTTTTCCTCACTTATTATTGCTTACACTTTGGCCAAACTTTGTCTTGCGGCTAATTTCTGTTTCCCCAGAGAGGCAGTGCACTTGGACATCGTCAGGGTCAAACAGTGTTATCATGCCCATGGGCTAATTCATTTGCGTGTTTCCTTGTCGAAAACTGAGGCTCGCCTTTGAGTTTCAGGGTTCGCACGTCGCGCACCTTTTCGGTCCCACATTTTTTCAACAAAAAATTGTTTTGATCAAAAAACTTTTCGTGCAAAGAATACAAAATTTTGCTAAAAAAATACGCCACGCGGCGACCCACAGCACACCAAATCGGGACAGAGGTTGTATCGGTGAGCTGTGTGCGATGATCCGATCCCGCAGCCGTGACCCACAGCTATGATGTTTCACCAACCCACGCCGATGTGCACTTGGGTGGTGAGTTTGATCGCATTTTTCCTCACTTATTATTGCTTACACTTTGTCCAAATTTTGTCTTGCGGCTAATTTCTGTTTCCCCAGACAGGCGGTGCACTTGGACATCGTCGGGGTCAAACACTGTTATCATGCCCATGGGCTAATTTATTTGCGTGATTCCCTGTCGAAAACTGAGGCTCGCCTTTGAGTTTCAGGGTTCGCACGTCGCGCACCTTTTCTGTCCCACATGTTTTCAACAAAAAATTGTTTTGATCAGAGAAACTTTTTCGTGCAAAAAATACAAAGTTTTGCTCAAAAAATACGCCACGCGGCGACCCACAGCACACCAAATCGGGACAGAGGTTGTATCGGTGAGCTGTGTGCGATGATCCGATCCCGCAGCCGTGACCCACAGCTATGATGTTTCACCAACCCACGCCGATGTGCACTTGGGTGGTGAGTTTGATCGCATTTTTCCTCACTTATTATTGCTTACACTTTGTCCAAATTTTGTCTTGCGGCTAATTTCTGTTTCCCCAGACAGGCGGTGCACTTGGACATCGTCGGGGTCAAACACTGTTATCATGCCCATGGGCTAATTTATTTGCGTGATTCCCTGTCGAAAACTGAGGCTCGCCTTTGAGTTTCAGGGTTCGCACGTCGCGCACCTTTTCCGTCCCACATGTTTTCAACAAAAAATTGTTTTGCTCAGAGAAACTTACAAAGTTTTGCTCAAAAATACGCCACGCGGCGACCCACAGCACACCAAATCGGGACAGAGGTTGTATCGGTGAGCTGTGTGCGATGATCCGATCCCGCAGCCGTGACCCACAGCTATGATGTTTCACCAACCCACGCCGATGTGCACTTGGGTGGTGAGTTTGATCGCATTTTTCCTCACTTATTATTGCTTACACTTTGTCCAAATTTTGTCTTGCGGCTAATTTCTGTTTCCCCAGACAGGCGGTGCACTTGGACATCGTCGGGGTCAAACAATGTTATCATGCCCATGGGCTAATTCATTTGCGTGATTCCCTGTCGAAAACTGAGGCTCGCCTTTGAGTTTCAGGGTTCGCACGTCGCGCACCTTTTCTGCCCCACATTTTTTCAACAAAAAATTGTTTTGATCAGAGAAACTTTTTCGTGCAAAAAATACAAAGTTTTGCTCAAAAAATACGCCACGCGGCGACCCACAGCACACCAAATCGGGACAGAGGTTGTATCGGTGAGCTGTGTGCGATGATCCGATCCCGCAGCCGTGACCCACAGCTATGATGTTTCACCAACCCACGCCGATGTGCACTTGGGTGGTGAGTTTGATCGCATTTTTCCTCACTTATTATTGCTTACACTTTTTCCAAATTTTGTCTTGCGGCTAATTTCTGTTTCCCCAGACAGGCGGTGCACTTGGACATGGTCGGGGTCAAACAATGTTATCATGCCCATGGGCTAATTCATTTGCGTGATTCCCTGTCGAAAACTGAGGCTCGCCTTTGAGTTTCAGGGTTCGCACGTCGCGCACCTTTTCTGACCCACATTTTTTCAACAAAAAATTGTTTTGATCAGAGAAACGTTTTCGTGCAAAAAATACAAAAGTTTTGCTCAAAAAATACGCCACGCGGCGACCCACAGCACACCAAATCGGGACAGAGGTTGTATCGGTGAGCTGTGTGCGATGATCCGATCCCGCAGCCGTGACCCACAGCTATGATGTTTCACCAACCCACGCCGATGTGCACTTGGGTGGTGAGTTTGATCGCATTTTCCTCACTTATTATTGCTTACACTTTGTCCAAATTTTGTTTTGCGGCTAATTTCTGTTTCCCCAGACAGGTGGTGCACTTGGACATCGTCGGGGTCAAACAATGTTATCATGCCCATGGGATAATTCGTTTGCGTGATTCCCTGTCGAAAAGTGAGACCCGCCTTTGAGTTTCAGGGTTCGCACGTCGCGCACCTTTTCTGTCCCACATTTTTTCAACAAAAAATTGTTTTGATCAGAGAAACTTTTTCGTGCAAAAAATACAAAGTTTTGCTCAAAAAATACGCCACGCGGCGACCCACAGCACACCAAATCGGGACAGAGGTTGTATCGGTGAGCTGTGTGCGATGATCCGATCCCGCAGCCGTGACCCACAGCTATGATGTTTCACCAACCCACGCCGATGTGCACTTGGGTGGTGAGTTTGATCGCATTTTTCCTCACTTATTATTGCTTACACTTTTTCCATATTTTGTCTTGCGGCTAATTTCTGTTTCCCCAGACAGGCGGTGCACTTGGACATGGTCGGGGTCAAACAATGTTATCATGCCCATGGGCTAATTCATTTGCGTGATTCCCTGTCGAAAACTGAGGCTCGCCTTTGAGTTTCAGGGTTCGCACGTCGCGCACCTTTTCTGCCCCACATTTTTTCAACAAAAAATTGTTTTGATCAGAGAAACATTTTCGCGCAAAAAATACAAAGTTTTGCTCAAAAAATACGCCACGCGGCGACCCACAGCACACCAAATCGGGACAGAGGTTGTATCGGTGAGCTGTGTGCGATGATCCGATCCCGCAGCCGTGACCCACAGCTATGATGTTTCACCAACCCACGCCGATGTGCACTTGGGTGGTGAGTTTGATCGCATTTTTCCTCACTTATTATTGCTTACACTTTTTCCAAATTTTGTCTTGCGGCTAATTTCTGTTTCCCCAGACAGGCGGTGCACTTGGACATGGTCGGGGTCAAACAATGTTATCATGCCCATGGGCTAATTCATTTGCGTGATTCCCTGTCGAAAACTGAGGCTCGCCTTTGAGTTTCAGGGTTCGCACGTCGCGCACCTTTTCTGCCCCACATTTTTTCAACAAAAAATTGTTTTGATCAGAGAAACTTTTTCGTGCAAAAAATACAAAGTTTTGCTCAAAAAATACGCCACGCGGCGACCCACAGCACACCAAATCGGGACAGAGGTTGTATCGGTGAGCTGTGTGCGATGATCCGATCCCGCAGCCGTGACCCACAGCTATGATGTTTCACCAACCCACGCCGATGTGCACTTGGGTGGTGAGTTTGATCGCATTTTTCCTCACTTATTATTGCTTACACTTTTTCCAAATTTTGTCTTGCGGCTAATTTCTGTTTCCCCAGACAGGCGGTGCACTTGGACATGCGGTCAAACAATACGCCCACGCGTTGCGACCCACAGCAGCACCAAATCGGGACAGAGGTTGTATCGGTGAGCTGTGTGCGATGATCCGATCCCGCAGCCGTGACCCACAGCTATGATGTTTCACCAACCCACGCCGATGTGCACTTGGGTGGTGAGTTTGATCGCATTTTTCCTAGCTTATTATTGCTTACACTTTGGCCAAACTTTGTCTTGCGGCTTATTTCTGTTTCCCCAGGCAGATGGTGCACTTGGAGTTTATATTATGAGTGATTTTCAATCCACGTCGAAAAGAATATTTTGTTGATCAACTTGAATGAAAGGATGGCATTTTTCAGTGGCAGGACGCCCGCGTTCCAAATCTACACACACAGCGATCGCCGTTGCTTGATTTTGACTTTTATTGATGAACCGTTGCTTTAGAATTTTCTTTTGACTTTTGACTCTCCGAAATGTTATTTGACGCGTGCCAACGAATTTAATGTTGCCGTTAGAATGTTGCATGATAGTGGTTATTTTAAAATATGAAGGTAAAACGCTTTGGAGAGTGCAAGGTTAAATGGAAACAATGAAGCGTTTTGTGTTGCTGCGGTACATTACGTTCGAGTTGCGCTATTTATGATGTGATTTTTTGTGACGTGACATTCAGATTTTGAACTCTACGCTGGGTCAAGCTTTCTTGAAATCAAACTTTCCGTGGTGATTTGAAGCCAAATTAGTGCTTCAGTCATTGGCTATTATTTGAAGACAACATTTTATTGTTGATTTGTGTTGTGATACATTCGGTGCACGATAAAATGATGCTCTTCTCAAAAAAAAATTGTTTTCGTTGCCAGCTTTCCTTGGCGTATGTCGCGTGCTGCGTCACAGAATCATGAGTGTGTGGTACAACCGGCCTACTACACTTGGGAAGTCCTAAGTTCGGTTCGCGTTATACATACAGGATGTCATTGGTTGTGAGCGAACACTCCATAGATGCTCTGGAGGCTTGCATTACACTGGTCAAATCAAGTGGTCAACTCACATTGTTGGGTTGTCAACTCACGCCGAATGTTCTTTATGCTGAAAAACAACTGTACCGAAAAATATGGTGCGCTAAAATACATGTGTGCTTTTCCTCTCGCGCTCACTCGGACGGGGCAGCTGTGAGTTGACGGAAGGTGCTTTCACTACTTCAGTTGACCACTGTAGTGTCAATCGATACATTCATACTGTATGTGCAACTTTGACATCAGGAGATCAGGAGCAGACAGAGACAGCGGTACCAGCCAGGTGGGCTGGATCACAAAAGAGCGCGGGGGCCTATTTTCGTTCACATACGTACAGTGTCAGTGCACCTAAGGTAATTTTCCCGCTCAAATTTATCATGAACACCCTGTAATTTATTGGTGTTTGCACCGACACCGCATGCTTGCAATTTTTCGCTATAACATGGGCGTGGAGGCAATGACCTAAGAAGCCTGCTGTGGATTAAAATATTCGAAAAGATGAGCCATAGCAATAGCAATCACACGTAAAAGAAAAAGCGAGCAACACGTGGTTTGAGTGTGAAGCCGGATAAACAACGCACACACGACGACAACGTGTGCTAAATGTTTCATGATCTCAGCGCTTTCACACGCAAACGAAACGAGACGTGGCTACAGTAACCCATGTCTAAGAATGAGCCCGTGCCTTGGTTCAGGACCAAGTAACAGCTGGATTCCGTTTAATCCGTTTTATTTTCAAATCCATAATGAGTTTTCCCCCCAGCCAGTGGTCATTAAAAAAATTCGCTCCAAATGTTAAAAAATGAACAATTTTTTGCTCTAAAAATGCTATTTTTGCACAAAAATTGCTACTGTTGACATCACCTGACCCTACGATGGGTGTATCGGGTGCCATAATCGTTGTCTTGTGGCATCTAGACATACTGTAGTGCACACACTCACAGGGCCTCTCATATGACTACACACATACGTGTGAAAGCGCCAAGATTATGAAACATTCAGCGCGCGTTGTCGTTGTCGTCGCCCCACCACGCGTCATATGCACCCCGTGCCCTCAAAGCAGGCCAGCATGACACCGCAATGATCAGGTGACGTGCGTCGTTGAGACCCTCCAGTGGGAGATTGCCAGTTTCGACCTATTTTTACCAGATAGAAGGGCAGTTGAACTGGTCATTGTCAGCGCAAGGGCCCCAACACATTATTGCGGGCAGCTTTCATGCTCGCTTCAAACATCCAAGTGAATTCTTGACCTTGAGAACATGAACTGAAGGGAACACACTACTACTTTGAATCGTTCCTTTGCTCCAATCTCTTTGACGAAACTCAATTTCCGCAGAAAGCACATTTTTGCAATGCTGCATGCATGTCCATGTGCCAATAGGCGGTGCCGAGTTTTTGATCGATAATGGTCTACCTTGCGCTTGCGTGCGTCGGAACCTTCTCTAACCAGCTGGACGAGCACGCTCGAATTATTATGTCACGGTACACTTGTGCATGTGCGTACACATGAACGTTAATGTTGGCACAGCCGCCGCTGAGCACAAGATCAGAATATTAGTGCTCTGCATTTAAATCTACGGAGAAAATTTAGAACTGTGTCAGTTTTCATGCACTATGAAGAGTGACGCTTTCTCAAAGCAATTTCCATATTGTGCATTAAAAGCAGGAAATGCTTATAGGCATGGCACCAATTCTCAACTGACCGCACACACCACAAATGCTGCAAGCCGCTTACATTTCAGCAGCACGAGAGCTGTTAGACCTGTGCACTCGTATTTTAGTTTCGTAGCGCGACTGCTGTTGTTGTGTATGACGCGAAGACGGACAACTTTGCTATTTATTTTGCACGAAACCTGAAAATGCACCCTCTTTTGATCATCCAGCTTGGTTGCTTGTGACTTCTTACAAGTTGCACTTTTGAAGTGTTGTGTCGTGACAAAAAATATTGCTCTCTTCGCAGCAGACATACAGTATTTCTGCTTCGTTTCCAATTGTTTTCGCTTAAATTTCGACCAAAATTGTCCGAAAATGTGATCAGAACCTGTGAGCCCACATGGACGCGCTGGCAGGATTCGGCTTCAACTCAGCGTTTTTCGTCACTTTTGTCATGTGAGTTTTTCAAAACTGCATTTTTTATGATTTCTTATCCAAAAATACCGGTTTGGCTTGAATTTGGAATACATTATGCACATGTGAAACACAGCCAGCGATAATAGTTGATTAAAGATTGTGTTTGTAACATCAATAAGACCATAATGTGGAAGGCTTAAGTTGATGTTTCACAACCACCTTGGAGTAGGGCTCGCGCGGGGGGAGGGAGGGAAATTTGCGGGAAATTTCCCGTCCCCGTTTCCCGGGAAATATCTTCGATGGTGGCATTTCCCGCGGGAAATAGTGCCTGAAAATTCCCGCGGGAAATCCGCCATTTCCCGCGGGGGAATTCCCGTCAGTAATTCCCATGAAATTTCCCGCGGGAAACAGGAAATCGAAACGATCTTTTGTTTGCTTTTCTTCCTTAGTGTTGGTTGGAAATAGAGTTTTTGGCTTTTTGGACCTGTTCATGAAGATCACGATCCTGTGCAATTGACTTAGACTGCATTTTTCAAATTACAATCAGCGGCTCACGCACTGAACCGATCAATCAAGAATTCACGGATTTAATGGTCACGTGTGTGTAACCTGAATACTCGCTTGAACGTGTCTCAGCATGAACAGGCCTGAATTCTTGGTAAATACTGTTATACAGTTGTTGTTCATCGGGGCAACGTCACCTATAAGTGCCCTTCTTTTATATTGCCAGTTTACATCAACAGACTACAGGATTTGTCATCCACTTTTTAAAACATCAAAGGAACGTTTATAGCGGGCAGCTATTGCGTTAGTAACTTCTCAAACCAAAATCCAGGGCGGGAAATTCACGGGAATTATGTGTTTTCCGCGGGAAATTTACGGAAAATTTATATTTTCAGCGGGAAATTTGAGAGAAATTCCTATTTTGCGCGGGAAATCTGCGTGAAGTATCACCATTTCCGTGGGAAATTTCCCGTTTTCCCGCATTTCCCGCCGGAAATACAACAGGCCTTTACCCGCAATTTCCCGTCCTTCAAAATTCCAAAAACCATTTCCCGCGACATTTCCCATCCTTCAAAATTCCAAGCTTCCATTATCCGCAAGAATTCCCGGACCCTTGGGGAAAACGGGAAATTTCCCCGACTTTTCCCGTCCTTCAAAAAAATTTCCCGCGCGAGCTCCACCTTGGAGTATCAAGCTCGTTTGGCAAATTCGGAAAAACTTTAGCGGTCGTTTGAACCTTAGTGACATCAGTGATAATGAAGCTCATACTGTATCTCATGATCCTTAATTCAAGAAACATGATTCTGAGAGATTCGATTCGCTGCATTTATCAAATTTGACAACGACCAAAAACCCGCTAGATCACCATTGTCAAGGCCAGGGCTAAACCAGTGGTGCACCAGACCACTTTTATCAGCAAGTCCGTACATGTCAATTTTGCAGCATTTGCTCATTTCTGATGCTGACATTTATCGCCGTCAACTACAAGCCAACAGAGATTGACTACAGCTCAGATGAGGATGAAGCGAATGAGACACCGCCAAAGCAGCTGGACAACGGGTCACACCGAAAGGTTCAAGTTTTAAATCCGCTGTTCAGGTACTTTGCTGGCGTCGTGTTGGGGCTGGGTCTGACTTGGGTGGTGTTAGTTTGACTTTGGCACAACATGCTGTTTCTACATAATGTCGACTTGCGACCACCAAACAATGTTCCTGAGAGGACTCGAACCTCCGACCTCCCAACCGGCCAGGCGCTCTATCCAACTGAGCTACAGGAACGAGCTCAGTGGCCGCACTAACCACTTCATATAAACCGAACGATACGCAGCGCGCACACACAATTCTCTCCTCGTATAACGTTACGCTGCAGGGACAATGCCACATACAGTAAGCACAGCGTATAATATTCATAAGCACAGCGTATAATATTCTCGGGCTCGTAATACGCGGTGTGTCTATTCGCCAGACCACAATAATATGCTACAACGATTTGTGTATAGTAGCACCACGCCAACAGGAAGCCGATTTCGGAGGCGCCAGATAGCAACATTCACACGTACGTGACTGCTGATTTGGGAAAATGTTGCACGTTGCAGAATACAATGGGGTGCAAGAGGGTTTTCTCTTTCCATTTGTTTTGCAAGCACACCGCCTCCGAAACGTGTTGACGTAGTTTTCCTTTAACTTCAGCCACCTGGCCATGCATGCCTGAGCCTGTCTATGCCCGTGTGCTATGCAGCTGGCTGCAAGTTTCACAGTGGTTGTGTAATAACAACGAAGATGGGGTAAAATATTGTTCACGTCAAAGTCATACCCACCCCATCACCCAGGACGCCAGCAAAGTGCATACCGGCTTTACATTTTTGTACCTTGCTTCATACCTTCACCTTTCTTCTCTGATAAATTGAATTTATTTATTTTGATCGAAAACTTTTTTTCAGTTTCTTCCCCGAATCATTGCTCGACCGGTGCCACCCCTGGACACAACTCTACAAGGAATCGATGTTCAGCGAAAATTGCAATAAACTCACGTTTCGTTTGAATTTTGGTGCACATTTTGATTAAGATCTCCACTGTATAGATTTTAGTCATCACAAACAGCATTATTGATGAATATTTTGATTTTGATTTATTTTCGTTCGTCATTTTGTGTATACAACGTGCATAAAGTCGGCATAAAACTGCCACAGAAACTATTGGACAGAATGTAGACAAAGTACAGACAGAGGACGAAGTTGAAGCTGGCTGGACTTGCATAAAAGAGGGAACGAACTGTGAAACTAGCGTAGAGCTACACAATGATGAGCAGGCACGAAATGAAGTCAAAGAGTTTGTGCGGGTATGCATATGAGTGGTTGACAGATAAGTCAAGTGCATCAAGGCAGACATCGGAACGCTTTTATGTACTTGCCAACGGTCACGGTTGCAACTTGCATGTTCACAGCGGCGATCTTCCACAGGCCATTGTCGCATTCTAATGTCGGCATCAAATCGTCTTCCAGATCGGCCTAAAAAATTTACGAAAATGAAATCGAGCAACGCGAGTTAACCAATCGATCATTTTTGGCATCATTAACATTGCTGTAAAATCATCGCTGCACATTATTGTTTCTGTGTCTTTTTGCAAACAGCATGAAATATGCAGCACGTTTGACACAAGAAAATTGGTCCAATTCAACCCAAGACGCAGTTAGATTTCCAATTTGAGAACACCATATAAATTGGAATTTTCAATCTATGGTGTTTGAGGGAAACTAACCGACTCGGTGCCGTCGGCGTAGAATATCTTGTAATCGGGGTTGCCCGCCGCATTGTTCGCGTTGCACGCAAATGTGTTGATAGTCTGATGAGCGATCGCAACATCCGGCAGCAAGCCTCGATGCATCATTGAATTGGTGCCCGCCGGTAGATTACCCACGAAATTGTTGTTGTCAATTTTGGTGAACGGCGGCTCGACACAACCTGAATTCACTTACACAGGTTTGCAGCTGTACGAAATCTTAGTTGAGCTTGAGTAGTCCGATAAGGAGCTCGTTCTTCGTAGACCAAACCATGAATGGTTGTTGTACATTTTCAGTATTTCTTTGGGCCAAGCTCAGGATTACAGTTCCCCAACAAGTAGCGGCGACCCAGTGCGCAGGATTTTTTTGGCCTACCGGTCAACCGCGAGCCCACCGCATTGGCCTGTTTAACACACAACTGCCTACCACTGCGGTTGACTGCGGTTGACCACCACACACAAAAACAGCTACCGCGGTCCACCGCAGTCAACTGCAGTCGACTGCGGCAGCAAGCAGTGGGGCTGCAGTCGGCTGTACTGTACTTTTTATGTGGGACATAGCCATTCGGTGGGCAAGCAGTTGACCGCGGTCAACCGCGATAGGCCAAAAAAGCCTGCACACTGGGACTCTGTTAGGCGATCTGTACGTTCCAGCAGGAAATTTGTTTCGGGGAAATCACAGGGCTACAGTAGTAGAACAATGTTTTCAAAATTGCTTAATTAAAATTAAACAAAAAATTACAAAATTGTTTTTTACAGTAAAACTTTGTCAGACGTGGACCATACTAACGTGTATAACAGGTGTACTGCGTGACAGCAGTGGTGCCCGTCAACCATTCTCCTTGTGACGAACAAGTCAAAGTGACGGGGCCGCTCACTTTTTGTGCGTTCGCGTCGATTCCTTGGAACAAATCCACCAGACCTGTTGTACCTACTGGGTCCCGGCACTGCACGGACGCCTGTGCACATAATAAAAATCAACGTTGACTATGTTCAACTCTCTTGTCATGTCAAGGTTGTTGATCGGTTTATTGTGCGACGATTCAGTCCCGGGGCACAGGTTCAGGCCCGGCCATTCAGGCCCGGCTGGAACCTAAGCTTAAGCCTATAAACGGGTCAAACATGCTGGGCCTGAATCGGCCGGGCCTGAAAAACTGGGTCGGGTCAGAACTGGCGGGCCTGAAAAGTCGCGGAATATGATCGGTCCCCCACGACTAGGTTACATGACTTTTCACACTGTTTTACAGTGTGCGTTTCTGTGTTTTGCTGATTCCATTTCAATGCAACCAATGCAAAAATTGCTTGTTGGTCTGTGGTGACAACTCTACGCTGTGGTACCGTACCTCGACGAATTCCAGTGCGTACCCTTACATACAACAAACCTGAGTTCCAGGCAGTGACAGTTGACATCCATCAATGACACGACCCTGAGTGTAGACGATGTCAGTAGATTCGTCCTCCAGCAGATCCTTGCACGCTGCACGGGTATGAAGAAACGCGAATTAAAGACAGAAATTAACAGGAATGAGCCACCCGCTAAATTTCAGTTAATTTAACCATTCAATTTACCGTAAGCACATGAAAGCGGGTCAAAGTTGTCATTGCCGATTTTCCACGTTCCGTCGACACACGACAGAACCTGCATGCCCGTGTACATCTTTACAGCTGAAAGGCAACAGTGAAGTTTTTGTTCAAACTAACTTTTCCGCACTCTTTAATTTTAACCTGACGAAAAGTGTGAACCAACTATTTTGCTCATACAACAATCGAGTAACGCCCATTCCTGGACAAGTGACGTATGCATTCGTGCCAGAGTAATGGGATCCATCCAAATTCGTCTCTTCATAAAACACGAATGGATTTATGGCATGAGCGTCCACTGCTGTTGTACTCACAGCACCGCAGGCTGCAAGAAAATATTGAATAGTTAACTTTTTTCTTCAGTTTTTGTAAAATGTACAAAATTGAGGACCCTGACGGGTTGCGGGTCAGGTAACATTAGACTTATATCCATGTCTTCAACCTGGTCGTCAACTTAGACCGGACAAAATATAACTCTGTACATTGCACTGCAAAATGGGGACCCGTAGTTTGGGGTACATCAGGCAGTTAAAAGCAGCAGTTTGAGTATTACATAATATGCCCGTGCCGTTTTTAATGACACATGTACATACAATTCTACACTGTGAAGAGAGTCATGAGAAACGGGAAAACCAACTTGCATGGTTTGCGCCGCCCACCGCTTGCCTGATGACCGTTCTGTGACAAGCTCTTGCCACCAAAAACAAGCTGGCGCTCAGGCACAGCTGGATCCAGAATTGACAAGCCAAATACATTTTCTCAGAAAATACACGCACCCAAAATATATAAATCTGTGAATAACTTCTGGAGATTACTCAGAAATTGTGAGCAAAGCCAGACTGATCTAACAACGGTAATAAAGTGCGAGAGTTTATCGGATCAAACATTACAGGTTACCAACGATAAAACGCAAATCCAGTAATGACAATTTAATCCAGCCTCACCTTGACCACTTTTTCTCGATTTACGTCTCCGTTATTTGTCTCGGTAATGCTGGATATGATTAGTGACTTTTGCGAGCGTCAGACAGCTTTTTTTGCGAAACGTAGTGACAGCAAACCGTGAACAGCCCATCAGACTGGTTATTATGACTTTAGTCGCAGGTGTGTTAGGGCAAACTTTTTGTGAGCATTGCGCGCGACACATGAAATCTACTCTCTGTGACACCGTACACGCATGTACATATACGTACAATAGTCAGTCATATTTTCGCGCATGTCTCATGAAACATAAAAAGCGCCTAATCTCGAAGAAATAGCGTCTCATTACCATCGTGCGCCAGGTTTTTGCGCTCAATTCGTCACACGCGGCCATAATGGAGATTCACTTTCAGGATAGGAATTCTGATGATGCTCCACGCTGGGCGCAGTGAGATGTGATCATGACCTGTTCACCTGATCGAATGTCATAAAATTTGCCCAAGATAACCTACGCCGAACGAAAGTTGTTCTCTCACAAATAAGTCAATCCGTTAATTAATAAACATCAATCACTGGCAGTAGAAGTACTGCACTATTTCTAAAGAATGCGGGTCGGCATCAATAAAGTCAAACTTGAGGATCGGTACTTCTTTCTGGTCCGTCCTTTCAGAACCGATGATATTGGTCTCGTCACCTTTGGTTCATGATGTTTCGCAGATTCATTGATATCACGACCAGCGTAAAAAGTTGTTTATCAACATGGTTTTAGTTCTCAAACATGAAAAAGCTGAACAAATATACGGCCACGCGCATTAAAAAGAAACGGCATTTCTTTCAAATTACTGCAGTATTTGTTCAATTTGACGCCGTACACTTTTAGCTCGCTGATGTTTCACTCGTTGCCGCCAAAACTCGACAAACTGATCGAGCTGTTCGTATCACCAATCGGCTCTTCATCATTATTTGTGCTTGCTGATTCCGGGTCAGGTGGTGCCGGTGGCAGAGCGGTGGGACGCGACAGACGATGCCAGACACGCGGAGGGTTGAGCGATGATTGGGCTGGAAAAGCATTAAAGTTGACCAATATGTGCTCCAACTCCTCACGGATGGACGGTGCACCAGGTCATCGTCAGTGCGAATCCGTCAGAAAGTGCAAAAATTGAGCAAAAAAAATACCAACTGCAACTTCAGCCTTTTTGGCGTATTCACCATTTATTTAACTCACAATTTAGCTCCGAGTCCCACGTGACCATCGAGGTCAAAGGCTCGGCCAGTAGGTGACCAGGGTCAGCAACGGATGTCTGTGACTCCTCAGTTACGGCTTGCACCACAGGCTCTTCATTTACCGCGTCCACTTCTGTCCTTCTAATTGCTGTGACTCTCGGATCGCCGGGATGGGTGTCTGGAAAAGGCGTTAACCGCTATAAAACGGTGTGATTGATATGATCGGATCCAACTGGAGTCGAAGCTGACGCCGGCCTGAATTTTGGTGACATCAGCAAACACGCATGACAAATACTTGGCTTCAATCAGGTCATTTGACCAAGACAGGCTTGAACCGTAAAGATTCCATTATCAAGTTTGCGATACCGTTTTTGTTTGGATTAAGTCAAGGCCACTGTTGTCGCCTTCCATCAAAGCGCATTTGGCACCAGCTGGTGCTCAAACGCGCAAATCAACAACAACAATACTTACAAATAAACAAGCAAGTGTGGAAGTTGTGCAGCCTGTTGCGGTTGCACACTTCAATTCGTTTTTACAGCCGGGAAGCGCACCAGGTCATCCTCATATCCAGATGACCGCCAATGATTGAAACATCAACTCACAATCGAATCTCTGCCCAAATCCCTGTCTATATCTGCATATCAGCTGCTTGACCGGCCAACAATCCAGCGGTATCTTCAGCACCGGTCGATGTCGCTCGTCACACAAACGTACCGAAACACACTTTCTTCGGTGACGGACTAGCAGAAACACTGACGAGGTTGCCAGGAGTAGAAGGGCACACGCTGAAACGTTGCAATTGTTCAAAAAGCTCGTGAGTTCCATTTATTTTGGTCCAAGTGTCGAGCTTGGTGATCGAGCCAATCCAGATCTAGTCTTCGTCGTCATGACTGTGACCTTCGATTAGACACAGATTTGTGGTTGACTCAAGTTCAGGGCCTTTTATTTGCAATCACGGCCGTTAACCTCCGTATACCTTGGTTGGGAACCGAACGATCGCGGTTTTGCTTTCTGGGGTTTGTCATATGTCTATCGGAAGGACAGTTCGATAGGATGAGAGACCGCGGAAATGTTTTTTTGAAATTCTCAAGTGAAACATCACCTGGCTGGATTTAGTGGTTTTTGCCTATACCTTGTGTGTTAAAAACGGGGGTTCTGTCGTGGTGACGTGTGACTGGTTTTTAATGATGTTTTGATTGTTTTGGAGTGGCCGTCCAGCCGTTACATAACGCTGAAAATTTCAGCTCGATCCACCCCGCAGAAAGGTGTTTTTCAGCCACCCGAAAATTTGTGTGTCCGGCGGCCACATAAAGTGGGACAGATGACAACTGTGCTAAGGATCCTGAATCAGGCCGGCCAAGTCGTATATCGTTCGATTTGTCTATTGGTGGGGACTATGGCGAAAGATGTACAAAAAATTAATATCGCTTATATCGCGAGAAAACGGCCGGTGATGTTTCACTTAGTTTTTGGCGGTTAGTTGGACAACAAATGTTTTTTGTGAGCATTATTCTGACCGTGTGTGACTTGTTTTGGTTGATATTTTGATTGGTTTGGAGAGCCTGTCTGCGGGTTTGAAAGTGATGAAAACATCAGATTGGTCCACCCTGTAAAGCGGTTTTTTGGGTCACCCAAAAAGTGGTAAAATTTGTGTTCGAGTTCAGGTTTGCGAGGTTGGCGCGGTTTAATGTGGTTTGGGTTGAGCGATGTTTTTACTGTTTTTCAGAGTCCGTCTGGAGGTCAAAGAAGTGTGAAAAGTTCAGATCGGTCCACCCTGTAAAAACTGTTTTTTTGGGTTACCCGAAAAGCGGTGAAATTTGTGTTCGAGTTAAGGTTCGCGAGGTTGGCGCGGTTTAACGTGGTTTGTGTTGAGTGGTGTTTTGATTGTTTTTGTGAGTCCGTCTGGAGGTTAATGAAGTGTGGAAATTTCAGATCGGTCCACCTTGTAAAATCCGGTTTTTGGGTCACCCAAAAGTGGTAAAATTTCTGTTTGAGTTCAGGTTTGCGAGGTTGGCGCGGTTTAATGTGGATTGTGTTGAGCGATGTTTCGATTGTTTTTCAGTGTCCGTCTGGAGGTCAAAGAAGTGTGAAAATTTCAGATCGGTCCTCCTTGTAAAAACCGTCTTTTGGGTCACCCAAAAAGTGGTAAAATTTGTGTTCGAGTTCGGGTTTGCGAGGTTGGCACGGCTTAATGTGGTTTGCGTTGAGCGATGTTTTGATTGTTTTTGAGAGTACGTCTGCAGGTCAAAGAAGTGTGAAACTTTCAGATCGGTCCACCGTTTAAAAACGGGTTTTTGGGTCACCCAAAAACGGTGGAATTTGGGTGCGATTCAGGATTCAGTTGATTTTGTGTGATAGTTTGATTGTTTTCGAATAAGTGTGCGGCGGCTGTGTTGGATTGAGCGTGGCTGGTTTGCAGCTTGACAGTTTTGAGAGTTAGTCACGTTAAAACTTACAGTATGCTAATAATGGATCGTTTCACATGTGTTAGTTTGAATTCCCGAGCGTAGGTCGGACTTAAAAGCATGTGTGGTCGTTGTAAGCGATTTCGTGAAAGGTGCGTGAATTGATATAAGCGATTTCGTGCATATAAGCGCATGATTTCAACTGCCGCGCACCCATTTCTTTGCGTGACACTAATCTCTTAGCTGATTGTTATGATAAGTTTTGTTAATCCCCCGTGGGAAAGTTGCGCGTGTGAAAGTTTATTATTATGTGTGCTTTTTCTCACGCGTGATCATGCTGTGCATTCTTGTTTGTTTTATTTGGTGCGGGATTTCGTAAAGTGATGGCTTTCTGATTGAAGCCGAGTCTTTTTATGAAATTAAGAAGGCAAACCATGGATAATTTCTATTTTGCCAAGTGCTATCGACGGCGACGCAGCGAGCCGACGGAGATCGCTTTTGCCCGTTAGTTGGAGGAGTAGCCTGTCCAGCCTGTGTTTTGTGATGTTAGTTGAGGGACTATCCCGTGTGTTTTGTGAGTCCAGTCCAGCCAGTACTTCTAATGTTGTATTGTGTACAGTCAATCAACAGCCTGTCCATTCTGTGTTTTATGACGTTAATTGTCGGACTAGCCTGTGCATTTCGTGCCGTTAGTTGTTGGACTAACCAATCCAGCCTGTGCGTTTTGTGTTTAGCGATATTAGTCATGTCTTGTATTGACACTCAAGGGCATCGACGGCGACGCAACGCGTCGACGGAGATCGCCCTTGCCCGTCAGTCTTGCCCGTTGGTCGGGGGTCCAGCCTGTATATTTTTTGACGTTAATTGTCGGACTAGCCTGTGCATTTCGTGCCGTTAGTTGGTGACTAACCAATCCAGGCTGTGTGTTTAGTGATTAGGCATATTAGTCACGTCATGTGTTGACACTCAAGGGCATCGACGGCGACGCAACGCGTCGACGGAGATCGCCCTTGCCTGTCAGTCTTGCTCGTTTGTCGGGGGACTAGCCTGTATATTTTGTGATGTTAATTGTCGGACTAGCCTGTGCATTTCGTGCCGTTGGGTGACGGGGTTGGGCAGAACGACTCCCGGGCCTGGTAGGGCTCCATATGGGTAGGCCGTGTCCAAGAAAGCTGATCCAAAATAGAGACGTTCTGAAATTGGTTTGATGTTTCATTGCTCTCTGCTTGCATAAAACCTCGCGGTATGCTGCTCATTTTGATTCCATGAATGAAACATATCAATCAAAGTTTTTATTTGGTGTTTCTATCGGCAGACTGGCAGAAAATCAGGTCATTGCGTGCGCGGATGTCACGCGTGCCACAAGCGCCACGACCTTTGCACCAGGATGGCCACATGATTAGCCCAAAACTCACCAAACTGATTCTTGAACACATGAGCCATGCAGGCCACCTGACAATGTTTCTGTGTCGGATAGTTGTTCGCGTTGCTCTTGTATCCGCGGTAGAAGAACGCCTCGCAGTTGCCCGTCATGCGGTCGAAATGCCATCGTGTCAGACGGAACTGGCCCTCGCCGGGGTCGCGGGGTCCCGAACAGGGAAAGCCGGAATCTGCAAGCGAATGTGGTGGACTGCTGATAATGCTTCCAGTCCATAGAGTGCACCTAAAGGACGCACCGACGGCATGATAACTCAATTGAGATATTCGCAAGAGACTTTCGAAAAGCTTCAGAATAATCTTGGATTGAATGGTGGCTTTTTGTTCGGGTTCGCAAGCGGGTTTTTTGTTCATGCGTGGTGGCCGATAATGTTGGCTTCGAGGTGCCTATATACTTATATGTAGTTACTGACAGGGTTGGGCAAAAAATGTTTTTTTTTTCAAAAAAATCGTTTTTTTATAAAAAAAACGTTTTTTTAAAACGTTTTTTTAAACGCCCAGATGACCAAAATATGCCTCCAAAAAAATTGGAAAACGCTCATGTTGGGAAGAAAACCTGGTTAAATGAAGTAATTCTATGTGTTCTGAGGCAAAATAAACGGGTTTCAACCCTTTTCTAGCGAGTTGCTAAGATCCCATATCAGACCCGCATCGTGGGACCAGCTTTGGCCGGGGTCATCACTGAAAGTCAAACTCCGTATATCGACGTATCTCGACAAAGTAAAAATTGGTCGAAATTTTTTTGAAAAAAATGGGACAAAAAATTCATTTTTCCTTGATAATCAGGGTACTTTCCCTGAAAAATCAGGGAAAATCAAGGAAATTCAGGATTTAAAAAAACGAAAAACGACCCAGGCGTTTTTTTAAAAAAACGTCGTTTTTTAAGGAAAAAACGCCGTCGTTTTTTTGCCCAACCCTGGTTACTGACCACGAATATGAGTTCCTCACACAGCCATTAATTGACGGAAAGTTTTTCGCGGATTTTCCGGCTGCATTGACGACCTACATATATATGTACAATACATACTCAGTAGCAGCCAGTGAGCTGCTAAAAAATTAAAACGAGGAAAACTACCAAGAACAACCAACTCAAAATCGGACAACAGTTCATCTCAGCACTGTAGCTGCCAGTTTGACACCAATGATTGGCGGGACCCGGACTCTCCAAGTAATAGTCGCATCGACTAAGGGGCTGGCCATATGAACAGGGGCTGGTCGGGATCGCGTAAAGGTACACTGCCAATTGTGAAGGCGTTTGATTAGTTATTTTCATTTACTGTACGTTTCACTTAATGAGGGTGGTAATAATGGTGTAAAGAGATTGTACATTGTTGTACGCTGGAGAATACTCTGGAGAGACTTTTCAAACGCGTTGCCTCATCCGTACGCAAGTTCGCGCAGCCATCTGAGTTTTATTCCAGCAACGTTAGACTCCTGTGTTGAGTAGCTTGCAGTCACCTGACAGCTGTAGGTAATACACGCATAATGCGCTTCACGGATCAGGCAACGCGTGTGAAACGTTTCTCCCAAGAGCATCGTCCCAGTGTAACTATTTGACGTGATCGGTATCCAGAATTTGCGGTTGGAAGAAGGAAGAAGTTACCAATCTCTATCACCACCGGAAGGATGTCACTTTTCAGTTGATCGTTGATTGCCGCAAAAAGTGAATCCTTTCCATTAATAACTTCAAAGTTCTTGATGCAGAATTTCAAACTTGCAGATTATGACTACTCACGACAGCTCCGACTCTTGGCGTTTGGTCCTTTCGGCGGCCATTGACCAAGTTATGAGCATCAACAGGCGGAGGCAATTCAGAAAGCGCATTTGTCTGTTTCTTTTTATAGGCAATCCGCCAGCTCATGGCACTCAACAAGCACAGGCTGAATGTTCGTCGTTTCATTCAACTTTTGAATCGGTGTCGTTCAACAACAACGTCGCTTCGTTGCATTTTACCACTGACTTTTATTGTTATGGCAAATTGCGACCATACTAGCGATCAGGAACTAAACTGTATTTGAAAGCAGTCTACTTATACAAAGCTGCACTGATGACGTGTGGTTATGATACATACAGTCCGTGACGAATTATGTGGCCACTTTGCAACGCCGACGCGCGCTAGCGCGCGCGCCGCGCGCGCGTCAGGCGTTATGCACATAAGCATAGGGCGGTCGGCTTGATTTGTGGTTTCTGCACAGAGCAAATGGCGCGCGCGCCGCGCGCGTTTCGTTTCAGTTTTGTCATACATCCAAAGGCGGCAATTCAAAACGTGCGTGCTATTTGCAGCGATTGGAGCTGTTAAAATGTACATCACATGGGGTCGGGCAGCAAGTTATGGAAATAAAAACGGAGAGCAATGTGGGTGGATCTGCGATCACCCAATGACCAATCACACATGCAGAGCACCCTTATGTTTGCTGCCGAAACAGCTGAGCAGGCCACCACAAAATGCAAGCAGCAAACCAAATACGTACACCAGATGCTGCGATGTTTTATTTTGTGTTGCGTGCTTGTTTTTCATCATTATCCGCATTGTCTGTCAGTCTTTCTGTCAGTCTGTGAGTGCAGTGTCTGTTCATTTCTTTTCTTCTGATATGGACGTGTTTCTTTTCAGCTTTGCTGTTTCAAATCCAACACGAAAAAAGGCACATCGAAGATATAAGAAAAGTTGTGCGACATGCATCAACCTGCAAAAACTTTGTGACATGCTAAACAAAAATAAATGGCAAATAACTTGTTCACGCAAAATTCAAAACTGATCTCGCGCGTTTTGATAAATTGCGAACTTATTGCATGAATAAGTGGTCGCTGTAACTCATTCCATATGCATCCTGTGTGATTATTGGAACACGGCGCGCGCGGCGTGCGCTAACGTTTCCTGTTGCCAAGCTACCGTACTCTTGCAGATCACCCTATGCTTATGTGCATAACGCCTGGCGCGCGCTAGCGGCGTTGCAAAGTGGCCACATAATTCGTCACGGACTGTACGCACAGTATGTACATTTGGCATGATTATCCACAACCGTGATCTTAGAATTTTGCTGAAGTAAATAAAATAAATAAATAAATAAAATAAAAAGTAAAAAAGAGTATGCACCATAACAATGAAAAGAAGAGAGAATGTGAGAATACCCAAATCGAACAATTTTGCTGTCACACGTGCAGTTCAAAATTTCGGGAACACTCCTGCAAGAAAAGCTGAGCTTCAGAAATGACCATCAGTCTGTCTTGAAAACACATTGCCTTGCAGTTTCATATGCATAGGTAAAACTAACCCGACTAGTTTTCGCATCTGAATTTACTCAAATACTTTCCCGGTGACGGACCATCCAAAAACAGCCACAGGCCATCTTTGCATTGCACATTCAACGTTTGAGAGTCCAATTCCACCTAGAAAACCGAAAATACACCATCTCTTTTGCACCACTGGTCTTGCCTATATATGAGACCGATATAACGTACACTATACACGTACGTTTGAAGTGCCATCCGCGTAGAATATGGAAAAGTCCTTGGCAGTGCCGCCCACCGCGTCGTCCGGACACGGAATCACTGCGGTTCCGGCGTTGCCATTTTGGGACGGTTCCCAAGTGTCGAGCGTGTTGTGTGGCACAGACACTACTCCCGGGTCCAGGAAACCCGTAAACAATGGATTCACTCGGGACGTAAGGGCACCACCGGACACCACGGCTGGCTCGACGCAGCCTGAAACCAAGAACAGGACACCGATTAATGGTGAGTGAGGGTGAGACTGACATACAGTGACGTTTTAGGCGAGCATATGTATGTAAGACCATCCCGTGCTGCTTTCCTGGGTCACGTGGCTATCAATACCTGGCGCATACTGACCTTGACCTGGGAGCACTTTCTATTTCAAACCAATTGTAAGATCTCACAGAAAAAAACGTACAATTTGCAACCAGGCAAAAAAGTCGTTTCACGGAGTTACAATACAATTGTGAGTAATACGATTGTATCCAGCAGCTACAAAAGAAAATTTTGTATGTATTAACTCGTATTGAGAGAAAGAGAAAAATTGCCGCTGGATGCACACCGGTGGGACCGGGCACAACTCGATACAATTGATTGTTTATCAATTATTTGATCCGGGCCCGATTTTAAATAATCGGGGCATGCGCGGTAGCGCATGTCCCATATGGTTGTCCGGAGTCAGTGCCGGCAGCAAAAATTTTCACTGGCCAGTAATTCCACAACAAAGCACCGACGGTTTCAATATTTAAGCACAAGGTGCCTTAGGCCACCCTACATCTGCGCTCAAAATTTGACGTTGATCGGTACTGGCGTCGTGGAGTTACGGTACCCAACGCCTCTCAAAAAGTGCAAAACGTTCTGCTTCTTCTTTCTTTCTTTTTTTCCGGCAAAATGTTCGTCCAAAACTCAGGGATACATCGGACGAGAAATCCGCCGCGGTATCGGGGGTTTTGAAGGTCGAGAAACTCGGTGGTGTCATTGGTTTTTGGATCCAGTACTTTTCGGAGCCAGAACCGGAACTGGAACCCGGAACTCAGTATTTAGCCATGCAAATAAGTCGCACAATACTGGTCTGGTCATAAAGACAGTGCATGCGGTATATAGGTTTTCGGGGTAGAGAAATCTAATGGTGACATCGGTTTTTGAATCCGGAGCTCTTTGGAGCCAGAACCGGAACTGGAACCGGAACTCAGTATTTACCAAGCAAATAAGTCGCACAATACTGGTCTGATCATAAAGACAGTGCGTGCGGTATATAGGTTTTCGGGGTCGAGAAGTCTGATGGTGACATTGACTTTTCAATCCGGAGCTCTTCGGAACCAGAACTGGAACTGGAACAGGAACTCAATATTTAGCCATGCAAATAAGTCGCACAATACTGGGCTAATCATAAAGACAGTGCGTGCGGTATATAGGTTTTCGGGGAAGAAAAATCTAATGGTGACATTGGCCTTTGAATCCGGAGCTCTTCGGAGCCAGAACCGGAACTGGAACCGGAACTCAATATTTAGCAATGCAATTAAGCCGCACAATACTGCTCTGATCATGAAGCCAGTGGGTGCGGAACACAGGTTTTCAGGGTCGAGAAATCTAATGGTGACATTGGTTTTTGAATCTGGAGCCCTTCGGAGCCAGAACCGGAACTGGAAGCGGAACTCAGTATTTATCAAGCAAATAAGTCGCACAATACTGGTCTGATCATAAAGACAGTGCGTGCGGTATATTGGTTTTCGGGGTCGAGAAATCTAATGGTGACATTGGTTTTTAAATCCGGAACTTTTTGAAGCAGAACCGGAACTAGAACCGGAACTCAAAACTGATTTACGTGAATAAACAACACAATGCTGCCCTGATCATGAAGAAAGTGGGGGCGATATATAGGCTTTCGGGGTCGATAAATACAATGGCGACATTAGTTTTTGAATCCGGAGCTCTCCGGAGCCAGAACCGAAACCGAAACCGGAACCGGAACGCAGTATTTATCCATGCAAATAAGTCGCACAATACTGGCCTGATCATAACGACAGTGCGTGCGGTATATAGGTTTTCGGGGTCGAGAAACCCAACGGTGGCCTTGGTTTTTAAATCTGGCGCTTTTCGGAGCCAGAACCGGAACTAGAACCGGAACTCAGTATTGATCAATGCGAATAAATAGCGTAATAGTGATCTGATCTCCAATAATGTGTCAGCTGCTTATGTTTCTGGGGGAACCGATGGTGACATCGCTTTATTAGCTCTGACTTGATTGAGGTGTGAAACAGTAACATGAATACAACAAAACCACCACAAGGTGAACCTCTACATGGTGAACTCCTCTGTATAGTGAACGAATTATCAGTGTGATCATGTGTATTTTCCGTCCACCGAATAAGAAAATGCGCTTACTCGATACAAAATAAAAATACAAGAAGAAAAATGCCTGCTGTCGCGCGGCAAGAATCAGGATATGGTTCTCGGTATCATACTGGTCTCATATAAAACACCTATACAAGATTGTTTACTCCCCAAAGTAAAAAGATATCAGTGGTTACGCACAGGAGCAAAAGGTGACTAAAAACATCCCCGAAACAGAAGAAAAGCTTATTTGCAAAAAAATGAACAGGATTTAGAAAGAGGCATTGCATTCCTTTCGAAAAGTGAATTAAAAAGCGATACGCCATCAAGGAACCATATTGCGGCCAACGCATAATCGTTTTACCCACTCTTTATGCCGTTACTAGTACGAATCGAACCTGTGACAGGTTGCCGTCGTCGCCTCATTGCGCTATTGGCCGCAATATGGTTCCCTGATGGCGTATCGCTTTTTAATTCACTTTTCGAAAGGAATGCAATGCCTCTTTCTAAATCCTGTTCATTTTTTGGCAAATAAGCTTTTCTTCTGTTTCGGTGATGTTTTTAGTCACCTTTTGCTCCTGTGCGTAACCACGGATATCTTTTTACTTTGGGGAGTAAACAATCTTGTATAGGTGTTTTATATGAGACCAGTATGATACCGAGAACCATATCCTGATTCTTGCCGCGCGACAGCAGGCATTTTTCTTCTTGTGTTTATCACGTCTAGAAGCAATTTATTGGAAAATAATTTTTACAAACACGCGCTTTCATGGTTGCCTAAGAAAATCGTGCCGTTGAAACATTTTCAGCTCTAGTGCATCAGTGACAAAAATTATAACTGCATGCAAAATTTTTGTGGAAAGTGGATTCGCATGGCTACAAATTGTAAGTTTTTATCGTACAATTAGAAAGTGCTCCCTGGTGCACCGCCCACCTCTGCGAGACCAGGTCGAAACGGGCGGGCAACCGAATACATGGTGCACGACTCATAGAATAATGCCAAATAATGTCCCCTTTTAAATTACCGTTTTGGAAAACGGATGCGTGGCAATCAACCAATTATGCCATAATAACTAACGTGTGTAGCATGTGTACTGCGTGACAGCAGTGTTGCCGGTCGTCAACCATTGTCCTTGTGATGAACAGGTCAGGGTGACAGGCCCTGACACCAGTTGCGCGTTGGTGTCAACGCCTTGGAACAAATCCACCAGACCGTTCGTACCAACTGGATCGCGACATTGCACAGATGCCTGAAGCGCGAATGTTGTTTGCAGGATGATCAGTTCCAACAATTTGTAAATTTGGTCAAAACGGGTGGGGGAGAGTCGTGAGCGACCGGAATGATTCCCGACGCTGACAACCGACCATTGTTGAGACCTGCCAACATCCGACATCCGACATTTAGACGATGTGTCGGCCGACACTTGACAGCGCCTCAATGAGGTGGCGAAATCCGACACCGATCCCCGAACTAACCCTAGTTCCAGGCAGTGACAGTCGACATCCATCGATGATGTGGCCCTGTGTGTATGCGATGTCCGTTGTCTCGTCTTCCAGCAGATCTTTGCACGCTGAATTATAGAAAGTTGAGAATGATTACAAAACTAAAAAATGGACTGATTTGCAGCTTCAAAGATCTGGCATGACAGCAACCAATGCGAGACCCAAATCCTACCATAAGCGCACGACAGTGGGTCAAAGTTGTCATTGCCGATTTTCCACGTTCCGTCAACGCACGACAGAACCTGCATGCCCGAGTACATCTTGAAGGCTGAAAGTGAAGTTTTCTTGTCAACTTTCATCTGGTTTTTCAAAATTTGACCAACTCAAACTGTAAACCAACTATTTTGCTCATATAACAATCTGGTCACTCTCATTCCCGGACAAGTGACGTATGCATGCGTGCCAGAATAATGGGATCCATCCAAATTCGTCTCTTCATAAAACACGAATGGATTGATGGCATGTGCGTCCACTGCTGTTGTACTTACCGCACCGCAGGCTGATAATAGAAAATATTGAATAAAGTTGTTTTTTCTTCAGTTTTTGCATACCAAGTTGAGGACCCTAAACTAACGGGCTCTCCAACTAAAGTTATACATTATAGGCTTATACTAGACGGGACCCGTGCCTACGGCCCGGCTACAGCGCCGCGCCCGTGCCGTGCCCCCCCCCGAAGACCCGTTAGCATACCCAAAGCTACCCGTGAAAATTGACCCGTCCGCCCTTCCGAGGGAGGGGGGCCACAAACACACATACATGCATACACACATACATACGCCTTCCTGTTTTAGTAGTATAGATATCCATGTCTCAACCTAGTCGGCAACTCAGATCGGACTACAATTGTGCACACTGCACAGCAAAATGGAGGACCCGTCAGCATAAGGAGGGCATTAGGCAGGTAAAAGCAGTTCGAGTACTAATAGGTCATGTAGAATGAGGTATAATTCAACACGAACTGTGTGAAGAGAGGTTATGAGAAACGTATGAAAACCAACTTGCATGGTTTGCGCCGCCCACCGCTTGTCTGATGACCGTTCTTTGACAAGCTCTAGCTAGCAGAAACAAGCTGGCGCTCAGGCACAGTTGGGTCCAAAATTGACTAGTGCAATACATTTTCTCAGAAATATGACACCCAAAATACAAATCTGTGAATAACTTCTAGAGATTACTCAGAAACTGTAATCAAAGCCAAACTGATCTAACGGTAATAAAGTGAGCGAATTTATCGGATCAAAGATTACATACGGGTTACCAACGATAAAACGCAAATCCACTGATGATAATTTAATCCACTCTTACCTTTACCACGTTTTCTCGATTTACGTCTCATTTATTTCTCCCGGTAATGCTGATATGATTAGTAACTTTCGCCAGCGTCATACAGCTTTTTTCGCGAAACGTAGTGACAGCAAACCGTGAACTTTAGTCATGTGTGTTAGGTCAAACTTTTTGCGAGCATTGCGCGCGATACATAAAATCTACTCTCTGTGACACCGTACACGCAACGCATGTATCATAGCCAGTCATATTTTCGCGCATATCGCAAAAAAAGCGCCTAATCTCGAAGAAATACAGTAGAGTCTCGTTACCATCGTGCGCCAGATTTTTTGCGCTCAATTTGTCACACGACCATAATGGAGTTTTACTTTCGGGATCGGAATTCTGGTTACGCTCCACGTTCAATGCCTCCTTCTGCGAACCATGATTTCGACTTTTCATTCTTATTCCACAAAAATTGCGAAAAAAGGGCGCTCTGCGATGTGATCATGACGTGTTGTTGACTCCTGTCACAAATTTACCCACGATGACTTACGCCAAAAGTTGTTCTCTCACAAAATACATAAGTCAATCGGTTAATATCATTCAAACTGGCTTGGAAATATTATACACAGCACCGTGTTTCTTAAGAATTCTGGCCGGCATCAATAAAGCCAAACTTGGGGATCGGGTACGTCGTTCTGGTCCGCCTGTCCGTGCAAAATTATAATGTTTTCCGCCAGATTCATTGATATTATAGGACGACCGTGGCAAATGTTGTTTATCAGCATGGTTTCAGTTTTCAAACATAAAAAAGCCGAACAAATATGCGACAACGCGCATTAAAAAGAAACAGCATTTCTTTCAAATTACTGCAGTTTTTTTAAAGTGACGCGGTACACGTTTAGCTCGCTGATGTTTCACTCCTTGCCGCCAAAACTCGACAAACTGATCGAGCTGTTCGTATCACCAATCGGCTCTTCATCATTATTTGTGCTTGCTGATTCAGGGTCAGGTGGTGCCGGTGGCAGAGCGGTGGGACGCGACAGACGATGCCAGACACGCGGAGCGTTGAGTGATGATTGGGCTGGAAAACTTCTCAAGTTCACCAATATGTGGTCCAACTCCTCACGGATGGACGGTGCACCAGGTCATCGTCAGTGCGAATCCGTCAGAAAGTGCAAAAATTGAGCAAAAGAATTACCTACTGCAACTTCAGCCTGTTTGGCGTATTCGCCATTTATTTACGTGAACTCACAATTTAGCTCCGAGTCCCACGTGACCATCGAGGTCAAAGGCTCGGCCAGTAGGTGACCAGGGTCAGCAACGGATGTCTGTGACTCCTCAGTTACGGCTTGCACCACCGGCTCTTCATTTATCGCTTCCATTTCTGTCCTTCTAATTGCTGTGACTCTGGGATCGCCGGGATGGGTGTCTGGAAAAGGCGTTAACCGCTATCAAAACGGTGTGATTTATATGATCAGATCCAACTGGAGTCGAAGCTGACGCCGGCCTGAATTTTGGTGACATCAGCAAACACGCAAGACAAAATGTGGCCGGCTTGAACAAAGTCCTCCCCTGGCTGAGGCAGAAAGAAAAGAAAGAGATTCGCTCGGTGACTTTTAGGTTGTCTCTTTTGTTTTTCGTGTGTGTTTCCCCTTTTGTGAGACTGCGCTAACCCGTATTGATAAACGTGATATCGAGAGCCAACGAGTGGGATCGATCTGTGGTCGAAAGAAGCGTGATTCGCAGCCCCGGAGTGGACCGAGCGTCACTCGGCGGGGCCTTTTGAGAAGGTTGTTTGTTTGTTGATTTTGTGTGTTCGACCGTGTTTCAAGCTTAGGTGGCCGCGCCCCGTCGTCAGTCTCGCCGGTCGGGCCTCCCTGTGTCGTGAGAGGCCGTATCGTTGGGTGGGACAGCCGTGCAGAGTGCCGCCTCGCCCTCCGATTACAAAAACTTGGCTTCAATCAGGTCATTTGACCAAGACAGACTTGGACCGTAAGGATTCCATTATCAAGTTTGCGATACCGGCTTTGTCTGAATTAAGTCAAGGCCACTGTTGTCGCCTTCCATCAAAGCGCATTTGGCATCAGCTGGTGCTCAAACGTGCAAATCAACAACAACAATACTTACAAATAAACAAGCAAGTGTAGAAGTTGTGCAGCCTGTTACGGTTGCACAGTTCAATCCGTTTTTACAGCCGGGAAGTGCACCAAGTCATCAGTGTTTCATAAAGGTAAAGGCAAAGGCGTTCCGCAGAATTTAGGCTCCGCGAGGGACCTACCAACAACCCGTTGCCGGTGACTCTAATGGGCACCTGTTACCCGCAGCAATTGCCTGCCGCTTCCCATTTACCGACCCTTCTCAGGGATGGAAGGCTGGGTTGACCCACGACCATGGTTGGGCAAAGAACTTTTTTTTTCAAAAAATCGTTTTTTTTAAAAAAACGTTTTTTTTAAACGCCCAGATGACCAAAATATGCCCCCAAAAAATGGAAAACGCTCATGTTGGGAAGAAAACGTGGTTAAATGAAGTCATTCTATGTGTTCTGAGCAGGGTTGGATTAAAAAATTTTTTTATTATCGAACTTTTTTTTTTTTAAAAAAAAAACTTTTTAAAATTTTTTTTTAAAAATCACTTTTTTTTATTCCGGACCCCCAAAAAATTGGTTTCTAGAAAAATGAAATTTCTGAAATCATGTTACTTAGGTATGTTTTGAGGGACACTAAAGAGAACTTCTCCACTGACTTGCATGTTTATGTCGATCACCTGCGATCTAGCCCATTTGGTCACAACTTTGAGAACCCGCCCGAAGGTAACTCTGTGGGCATACATATATGACAAAAGGGAGACCAACCTTCTGTTTGTGAATTTGGGGATAAATTTGAAGAGAGATAAAGAGCTACACCACACTCATGTTGTGTGACAAAAGCAACAAATGACAAATCCACACAACTGCAAATAGGCGAGCAACGTGGAGTCTGTCGATAGCTTACGTCGATAGCTCAATAACTGCACAGTATACGGTATGGGGTGTCCTATATTATACGTGCAGCGATTGTTGGGATGTCTAGGAACTGTATGAGTTCATTACAACGCCATTTTAAACTGAAATATAAGCGCCGCAGGCGATTTTTTGAGAATGATGAGCAATAAAACGCATGAAAACATACATTTTTACCTTAAAAAAGTGAGAAAATAACGAAAAAAAGGGGAAAAATAATAAAAAAAAGTGGACTTACTTTTTAAAATTTTAAAATAAAAAAAGTGGCCTACTTTTTTTTTAAAAAAAAAAATTTTTTTTTTACAAAAAAATTTTTACTTTTTTTTTTTAATCCAACCCTGGTTCTGAGGCTAAATAAACAGGTTTCAACCCTTTTCTAGCGAGTTGCTAAGATCCCATATCAGACCCGCATCGTGGGACCAACTTTGGCCGGGGTCATCACTGAAAGTCAAACTCCGTATATCGACGTACAGTATCTCGACGAAGTAAAAATTGGTCGAAAATTTTTTTAAAAAAATGGGACAAAAAATTGGTTTTCCTTGATAATCAGGGTACTTTTCCTGAAAAATCAGGGAAAATCAGGGAAATTCAGGACTTAAAAAAACGAAAAACGACCCAGGCGTTTTTTTTTAAAAAAAAACGTCGTTTTTTACGAAAAAACGCCGTCGTTTTTTTGCCCAACTCTGCCCACGACACCACTTTGATGTTGCTCCGTCCGCTGGGGGTTGATCCCAGAACTAACCAGGCCAAACACTGCTTAGCCTGCCAGATCGGACGGGGTACACACGAGCAAGCGTGGTATGGGTGCCGCCGTTTCATATCTAGATGACCGCCAATGATTGAAACATCAACTCACAATCGAATCTCTGCCCAAATCCCTGTCTATATCTGCATATCAGCTGCTTGACCGGCCAACAATCCAGCGGTATCTTCAGCACCGGTCGATGTCGCTCGTCACACAAACGTACCGAAACACACTTTCTTCGGTGACGGACTAGCAGAAACACTGACGAGGTTGCCAGGAGTAGAAGGGCACACGCTGAAACGTTGCAATTGTTCAAAAAGCTCGTGAGTTCCATTTATTTTGGTCCAAGTGTCGAGCTTGGTGATCGAGCCAATCCCGATCTAGTCTTCGTCGTCATGACTGTGACCTTCGATTAGACACAGATTTGTGGTTGACTGAAGTTCAGGGCCTTTTATTTGCAATCACGGGGTTAACGGCCGTTAACCTCCGTATACCTTGGTTGAGAACCGAACGATCGCGGTTTTGCGTTGCGGGGTTTGTCATATGTCTATCGGAAGGACAGTTCGATAGGATGAGAGACCGCGGAAATTTTTTTTTGAAATTCTCAAGTGAAACATCACCTGGCTGGATTTAGTGATTTTTGCCTATACCTTGTGTGTTAAAAACGGGGGTTCTGGCGTGGTGACGTGTGAATGGTTTTTAATGATGTTTTAATTGTTTTGGAGTGGCCGTCCAGCCGTTACAAAACGCTGAAAATTTCAGCTCGATCCACCCCGCAGAAAGGTGTTTTTCAGCCACCAGAAAATTTGTGTGTCCGGCGGCCACATAAAGTGGGACAGATGACAACTGTGCTAAGGATCCTGAATCAGGCCGGGCAAGTCGTATATCGTTCGATTTGTCTATTGGTGGGGACTAGGGCGAAAGATGTACAAAAAATTAATATCGCTTCTATCGCGAGAAAACGGCCGGTGATATTTCACTTAGTTTTTGGTGGTTAGTTGGACAAAAATGTTTTTTGTGAGCATTATTCTGACCGTGTGTGACTTGTTTTGGTTGATATTTTGGTTGGTTTGGAGAGCCTGTCTGCGGGTTTGAAAGTGATGAAAACATCAGATTGGTCCACCCTGTAAAAAACGGGTTTTTTGGTCACCCAAAAAGTGGTAAAATTAGTGTTCGAGTTCAGGTTTGCGAGGTTGGCGCGGTTTAATGTGGTTTGGGTTGAGCGATGTTTTTACTGTTTTTCAGAGTCCGTCTGGAGGTCAAAGAAGTGTGAAAAGTTCAGATCGGTCCACCCTGTAAAAACTGTTTTTTTTGGGTTACCCGAAAAGCGGTGAAATTTGTGTTCGAGTTCAGGTTCGCGAGGTTGGCGCGGTTTAACGTGGTTTGTGTTGAGTGGTGTTTTGATTGTTTTTGTGAGTCCGTCTGGAGGTTAATGAAGTGTGGAAATTTCAGATCGGTCCACCTTGTAAAATCCGGTTTTTGGGTCACCCAAAAGTGGTAAAATTTCTGTTTGAGTTCAGGTTTGCGAGGTTGGCGCGGTTTAATGTGATTTGTGTTGAGCGATGTTTCGATTGTTTTTTCAGAGTCCGTCTGGAGGTCAAAAAACCATGAAAATTTCAGATCGGTCCACCTTGTAAAAAAACGGTTTTTGGGTCACCCAAAAAGTGGTAAAATTTCTGTTCGAGTTCAGGTTTGCGAGGTTAGTGCGGTTTAATGTGGACTGTGTTGAGCGATGTTTCGATTGTTTTTCAGTGTCCGTCTGGAGGTCAAAAAAGTGTGAAAATTTCAGATCGGTCCCCCTTGTAAAAACCGTCTTTTGGGTCACCCAAAAAATGGTAAAATTTGTGTTCGAGTTCAGGTTTGCGAGGTTGGCACGGCTTAATGTGGTTTGCGTTGAGCGATGTTTTGATTGTTTTTGAGAGTACGTCTGCAGGTCAAAGAAGTGTGAAACTTTCAGATCGGTCCACCGTATAAAAACGGGTTTTTGGGTCACCCAAAAACGGTGGAATTTGGGTGCGATTCAGGATTCAGTTGATTTTGTGTGATAGTTTGATTGTTTTCGAATAAGTGTGCGGCGGCTGTGTTGGATTGAGCGTGGCTGGTTTGCAGCTTGACAGTTTTGAGAGTTAGTCACGTTAAAACTTAAAGTATGCTAATAATGGATCGTTTCACATGTGTTAGTTTGAATTCCCGAGCGTAGGTCGGACTTAAAAGCATGTGTGGTCGTTGTAAGCGATTTCGTGAAAGGTGCGTGAATTGATATAAGCGATTTCGTGCATATAACCGCATGATTTCAACTGCCGCGCACCCATTTCTTCGCGTGACACTAATCTCTTAGCCGATTGTTGTGATAAGCTTTGTTAATCCCCCGTGGGAAAGTTGCGCGTGTGAAAGTTTATTATTATGTGTGCTTTTTCTCACGCGTGATCATGCTGTGCATTCTTGTTTGTTTTATTTGGTGCGGGATTCGTAAAGTTATGGCTTTCTGATTGAAGCCGAGTCTTTTTATGAAATTAAGAAGGCAAATCATGGATAATTTCTATTTTGCCAAGTGCTATCGACGGCGACGCAGCGAGCCGACGGAGATCGCTTTTGCCCGTTAGTTGGATGAGTAGCCTGTCCAGCCTGTGTTTTGTGATGTTAGTTGAGGGACTATCCTGTGTGTTTTGTGAGTCCAGTCCAGCCAGTACTTCCAATGTTGTATTGTGTACAGTCAATCAACAGCCTGTCCAATCTGTGTTTTATGACGTTAATTGTCGGACTAGCCTGTGCATTTCGTGCCGTTAGTTGTTGGACTAACCAATCCAGCCTGTGCGTTTTGTGTTTAGCGATTTTAGTCATGTCTTGTATTGACACTCAAGGGCATCGACGGCGACGCAACGCGTCGACGGAGATCGCCCTTGCCCGTCAGTCTTGCCCGTTGGTCGGGGGACCAGCCTGTATATTTTTTGACGTTAATTGTCGGACTAGCCTGTGCATTTCGTGCCGTTAGTTGGTGACTAACCAATCCAGGCAGTGTGCTTAGTGATTAGGCATATTAGTCACGTCATGTGTTGACACTCAAGGGCATCGACGGCGACGCAACGCGTCGACGGAGATCGCCCTTGCCTGTCAGTCTTGCTCGTTTGTCGGGGGACTAGCCTGTATATTTTGTGATGTTAATTGTCGGACTAGCCTGTGCATTTCGTGCCGTTGGGTGACGGGGTTGGGCAGAACGACTCCTGGGTCTGGTGGGACTCCATATGGGTAGGCCGTGTCCAAGAAAGCTGATCCAAAATAGAAACGTTCTGAAATTGGTTTGATGTTTCATTGCTCTCTGCTTGCAGAAAACCTCGCGGTATGCTGCTCATTTTGATTCCATGAATGAAACATATCAATCAAAGTTTTTATTTGGTGTTTCAATCGGCAGACTGGCAGAAAATCAGGTCATTGCGTGCTCGGATGTTACGCGTGCCACAAGCGCCACGACCTTTGCACCAGGATGGCCACATGATTAGCCCAAAACTCACCAAACTGATTCTTGAACACTGTGTCGGATAATTGTTCGCGTTGCCCTTGTATCCGCCGCAGAAGAACGCCTCGCAGTTGCCCGTCATGCGGTCGAAATGCCATCGTGTCAGACGGAACTGGCCCTCGCCGGGGTCGCGGGGTCCCGAACAGGGAAAGCCGGAATCTGCAAGCGAATGTGGTGGACTGCTGATAATGCTTCCAGTCCATAGAGTACGCCTAAAGGACGCACCGACGGCATGATAACTCAATTGAGATATTCGCAAGAGACTTTCGAGAAGCTTCAGAATAATCTTGGATTGAATGGTGCTGTGCAAGCGGGTTTTTTGTTCATGCGTGGTGGCCGATAATGTTGGCTTCGAGGTGCCTATACTTATATGTAGTTACCGACAGGGTTGGGCAAAAAATGTTTTTTTTTTCAAAAAAATCGTTTTTTTAAAAAAAACGTTTTTTTAAAAAACGTTTTTTTAAAACGCCCAGATGACCAAAATATGCCTCCAAAAAAATTGGAAAACGCTCATGTTGGGAAGAAAACCTGGTTAAATGAAGTAATTCTATGTGTTCTGAGGCAAAATAAACGGGTTTCAACCCTTTTCTAGCGAGTTGCTAAGATCCCATATCAGACCCGCATCGTGGGACCAACTTTGGCCGGGGTCATCACTGATTCACTCAACTCCGTATATCGACGTATCTCGACAAAGTAAAAATTGGTCGAAATTTTTTTGAAAAAAATGGGACAAGAAATTGATTTTTCCTTCATAATCAGGGTACTTTCCCTAAAAAATCAGGGAAAATCAAGGAAATTCAGGATTTAAAAAAAACGAAAAACGACCCAGGCGTTTTTAAAAAAAACGTCGTTTTTTTTAAGGAAAAGACGCCGTCGTTTTTTTTGCCCAACCCTGGTTACTGACCACGAATATGAGGTCCCTCACACAGCCATTAATTGACGGAAAGTTTTTCGCGGATTTTCCGGCTGCATTGACGACCTACATATATATGTACAGTACATGTAGCAGCCAGTGAGCTGCTAAAAAATTAAAACGAGGAAAAATACCAAGAACAACCAACTCAAAATCGGACAACAGTTCATCTCAGCACTGTAGCTGCCAGTTTGACACCAATGATTGGCGGGACCCGGACTCTCCAAGTAATAGTCGCATCGACTAAGGGGCTGGCCATATGGACAGGGGCTGGTCGGGATCGCGTAAAGGTACACTGCCAATTGTGAAGGCGTTTGATCAGTTATTTTCATTTACTGTACGTTTCACTTAATGAGTGTGGTAATAATGGTGTAAAGAGATTGTACATTGTTGTACGCTGGAGAATACTCTGGAGAGACTTTTCAAACGCGTTGCCTCATCCGTACGCAAGTTCGCGCAGCAATCTGAGTTTTATTCCAGCAACGTTAGACTCCTGTGTTGAGTAGCTTGCAGTCACCTGACAGCTGTAGGTAATACACGCATAATGCGCTTCACTGATCAGGCAACGCGTGTGAAACGTTTCTCCCAAGAGCATTGTCCCAGTGTAACTATTTGACGTGATCGGTATCCAGAACTTGCGGTTGGAAGAAGGAAGAAGTTACCAGTCTCTATCACCACCGGAAGGATGTCACTTTTCAGTTGATCGTTGATTGCCGCAAAAAGTGAATCCTTTCCATTAATAACTTCAAAGTTCTTGATGCAGAATTTCAAACTTGCAGATTATGACTACTCACGACAGCTCCGACTCTTGGCGTTTGGTCCTTTCGGCGGCCATTGACCAAGTTATGAGCATCAACAGGCGGAGGCAATTCAGAAAGCACATTTGTCTGTTTCTTTTTATAGGCAATCCGCCAGCTCATGGCACTCAACACGCACAGGCTGAATGTTCGTCGCTTCATTCAACTTTTGAATCGGTGTCGTTCAACAACAACATCGCTTCGTTGCATTTTACCACTGACTTTTATTGTTATGGCAAATTGCGACCATACTAGCGATCAGAAACTAAACTGTATTTGAAAGCAGTCTACTTATACAAAGCTGCACTGATGACGTGTGGTTACGATACATATGCACAGTATATACATTTGGCATGATTATCCACAACCGTGATCTTAGAATTTTGCTGAAGTAAATAAAATAAATAAATAAATAAAATAAAAAGTAAAAAAGAGTATGCACCATAACAATGAAAAGAAGAGAGAATGTGAGAATACCCAAATCGAACAATTTTGCTGTCACACGTGCGGTTCAAAATTTCGGGAACACTCCTGCACGAAAAGCTGAGCTTCAGAAATGACCATCAGTCTGTCTTTAAAACACATTGCCTTGCAGTTTCATATGCATAGGTAAAACTAACCCGACTAGTTTTCGCATCTGAATTTACTCAAATACTTTCCCGGTGACGGACCATCCAAAAACAGCCACAAGCCATCTTTGCATTGCACATTCAACGTTTGAGAGTCCAATTCCACCTAGAAAACCGAAAATACACCATCTCTTTTGCACCACTGGTCTTGCCTATATATGAAACAGATATAAAGTACACTATACACGTACGTTTGAAGTGCCATCCGCGTAGAATATGGAAAAGTCCTTGGCACTGCCGCCCGCCGCGTCGTCCGGGCACGGAATCACTGCGGTTCCGGCGTTGCCATTTTGGGACGGTTCCCAAGTGTCGAGCGTGTTGTGTGGCACAGACACTACTCCCAGGTCCAGGAAACCCATGAACAATGGATTCACTCGGGACGTAAGGGCACCACCGGACACCACGGCTGGCTCGACGCACCCTGAAACCAAGAACAGGACACCGATTAATGGTGAGTGAGGGTGAGACTGACATGCAGTGACGTTTCAGGCGAGCATATGTATGTAAGACCATCCCGTGCTGCTTTCCTGGGTCCCGTGGCTATCAATACCTGGTGCATACTGACCTTGACCTGGGAGCACTTTCTATTTCAAACCAATTGTAAGATCTCACAGAAAAAACGTACAATTTGCTAACCAGGCAAAAAAGTCGTTTCACGGAGTTACAATTGTGAGTAATACAATTGTATCCAGCAGCTACAAAAGAAAATTTTGTATGTATAGTAAGTTTCTAATTTCGTTGCCTCATGCATTCCTACAGACGCAGGAAAACTCCCGTTCGAAGTCGAGGCAGGCAACAAGCTCAACGCACATATAGTCAACAAGCCACACAGCTTGTGTGACTGAAACCAGTGGTTTTTTTAAAAAAAAATTTTTTTTTTATTAAAAAAAAAATTTTTTTTAAAAAAAAATTCGTTCCAAAAGTTAAAAAAATTTTTTTTTTATTATTTCAAAATTCGAAAATTTCTCTATTTTTTTGCTCTAAAAGTGCTATTTTTTGCATAAAAATTGCTTCTGTTAACATCACCCGACCCTACCATGAGTGTATTGGGTGCCATAATCGTTGTTTTGTGGCATCTAGACATAGTGCACACACTCACATGGCCTCTCATATGATTACACATGTACATGTGACTGGGTGGTCATGCATTTATCCATGCAACAGACCCGAAAACAGTGATTCGGTGTGATATTCACTCTATATTTACACTGTTTGTCACATATTTGCATTGGTCGTGTACCAAGAGGCAATAGTTTCACCCAAATTTGCCGTCTTAAGTGTCACAAAGCCACACGAAGGCACCCACACCACGTGGGGGAAGTGTACGGGTGTGTACCTGACTACTGTTGGTACTCATTGACCATTGTTTAGTATTGTTTTCGTGTCGTGAGTGCTTTATATGCACTTACCACACGTTATGGAAGAAAAATGCCACTATTTTTTTTCTTTAGCGCTCATTTTTTTCGTTTCGGGCAGTTTTTGGCTGGAATAAAAAAATTTTTTTTTAAATTAAAAAAAAAATTTTTTTTTTAAAAAATGGGGTTTGAATAAAAAAATTTTTTTATTAACCACTGACTGAAACATTCGAAACGCACACGAGCTAGCTGCGTGGCTTGTTGACTGTGTGTTGAGCTTGTTGCCTGCCTCGACTTCGAACCGTAGTTTCCCTGCGTCTGTAAAAGTGTATGAGGCAACGAAATTATAAATTTACTATATTAACTCGTATTGAGAGAAAGAGAAAAATTGCCGCTGGATGCACACCGGTGGGACCGGGCACAACTCGATACAATTGATTGTTTATCCATTATTTGATGCGGGCCCGATTTTAAATAATGTTTATCACGTCTAGAAGCAATTTATTGGAAAAAAATTTTACAAACACGCGCTTTCATGGTTGCCTGAGAAAATCGTGCCGTTGAAACATTTTCAGCTCTAGTGCATCAGTGACAAAAATTGTAACTGCATGCAAAATTTTTGTGGAAAGTGGATTCGCATGGCTACAAATTGTAAGTTTTTATCGTACAATTAGAAAGTGCTCCCTGGTGCACCGCCCACCTCTGCGAGACCAGGTCGAAACGGGCGGGCAACCGAATACATGGTGCACGACTCATAGAATAATGCCAAATAATGTCCCCTTTTAAATTACCGTTTTGGAAAACGGATGCGTGGCAATCAACCAATTATGCACATAACTAACGTGTGTAGCATGTGTACTGCGTGACAGCAGTGTTGCCGGTCGTCAACCATTGTCCTTGTGATGAACAGGTCAGGGTGACAGGTCCGGACACCAGTTGCGCGTTGGCGTCAACGCCTTGGAACAAATCCACCAGACCGTTCGTGCCAACTGGATCGCGACATTGCACGGATGCCTGAAGCGCGAATGTTGTTTCGTAGTTTGCAAAATGATCACTTCCAACAATTTGTAAATTTGGCCAAAACGGGGGAAGGGAGAGTCGTGAGCGACCGGAATGATTCCCGACGCTGACAACCGACCGTTGTTGAGACCTGCCAACATCCGACATCCGACATTTAGACGATGTGTCGGCCGACAGTCGACAGCGAATCAATGAGGTGGCGAAATCCGACACCGATCCCCGAACTAACCCTAGTTCCAGGCAATGACAGTCGACATCCGTCAATGATGTGGCCCTGTGTGTATGCGATGTCCGTTGTCTCGTCTTCCAGCAGATCTTTGCACGCTGAATTATAGAAATTTGAGAATGATTACAAAACTAAAAAATGGACTGATTTGCAGCTTCAAAGATCTGGCATGACAGCAACCAGTGCGAGACCCAAATCCTACCATAAGCACACGACAGTGGGTCAAAGTTGTCATTGCCGATTTTCCACGTTCCGTCAACGCACGACAGAACCTGCATGCCCGAGTACATCTTGAAGGCTGAAAGTGAAGTTTTCTTGTCAACTTTCATCTGGTTTTTCAAAATTTGACCAACTCAAGCTGTAAACCAACTATTTTGCTCATATAACAATCTGGTCACTCTCATTCCCGGACAAGTGACGTATGCATGCGTGCCAGAATAATGGGATCCATCCAAATTCGTCTCTTCATAAAACACGAATGGATTGATGGCATGTGCGTCCACTGCTGTTGTACTTACCGCACCGCAGGCTGGTAATAGAAAATATTGAATAAAGTTGTTTTTTCTTCAGTTTTTGCATACCAAGTTGAGGACCCTAAATTAACAGGTTCTCCAACTAAAGTTATACATTATAGGCTTATACTAGACGGGACCCGTGCCTACGGCCCGGCTACAGCGCCGCGCCCGTGCCGTGCCCCCCCCCCCCCGAAGACCCGTTAGCATACCCAAAGCTACCCGTGAAAATTGACCCGTCCGCCCTTCCGAGGGAGGGGGCCACAAACACACATACATTCATACACACATACATACGTCTTCCTGTTTTCGTTGTATAGATATCCATGTCTCAACCTAGTTGTCAACACAGATCGGACTATAATTGTGCACACTGCACAGCAAAATGGAGGACCCGTCAGCATAAGGAGGGCATTAGGCAGGTAAAAGCAGTTCGAGTACTAATAGGTCATGTAGAATGAGGTATAATTCAACACGAACTGTGTGAAGAGAGGTTATGAGAAACGTATGAAAACCAACTTGCATGGTTTGCGCCGCCCACCGCTTGTCTGATGACCGTTCTTTGACAAGCTCTAGCTAGCAGAAACAAGCTGGCGCTCAGGCACAGTTCGGTCCAAAATTGACTAGTGCAATACATTTTCTCAGAAATATGACACCCAAAATACAAATCTGTGAATAACTTCTAGAGATTACTCAGAAACTGTAATCAAAGCCAAACTGATCTAACGGTAATAAAGTGAGCGAATTTATCGGATCAAAGATTACATACGGGTTACCAACGATAAAACGCAAATCCACTGATGATAATTTAATCCACTCTTACCTTTACCACGTTTTCTCGATTTACGTCTCATTTATTTCTCCCGGTAATGCTGATATGATTAGTAACTTTCGCCAGCGTCATACAGCTTTTTTCGCGAAACGTAGTGACAGCAAACCGTGAACTTTAGTCATGTGTGTTAGGTCAAACTTTTTGCGAGCATTGCGCGCGATACATAAAATCTACTCTCTGTGACACCGTACACGCAACGCATGTATCATAGCCAGTCATATTTTCGCGCATATCGCAAAAAAAGCGCCTAATCTCGAAGAAATACAGTAGAGTCTCGTTACCATCGTGCGCCAGATTTTTTGCGCTCAATTTGTCACACGACCATAATGGAGTTTTACTTTCGGGATCGGAATTCTGGTTACGCTCCACGTTCAATGCCTCCTTCTGCGAACCATGATTTCGACTTTTCATTCTTATTCCACAAAAATTGCGAAAAAAGGGCGCTCTGCGATGTGATCATGACGTGTTGTTGACTCCTGTCACAAATTTACCCACGATGACTTACGCCAAAAGTTGTTCTCTCACAAAATACATAAGTCAATCGGTTAATATCATTCAAACTGGCTTGGAAATATTATACACAACACCGTGTTTCTTAAGAATTCTGGCCGGCATCAATGAAGCCAAACTTGGGGATCGGGTACGTCGTTCTGGTCCGCCTGTCCGTGCAAAATTATAATGTTTTCCGCCAGATTCATTGATATTATAGCACGACCCGGGGCAAATGTTGTTTATCAGCATGGTTTCAGTTTTCAAACATAAAAAAGCTGAACAAATATGCGACAACGCGCATTAAAAAGAAACAGCATTTCTTTCAAATTACTGCAGTTTTTTTAAAGTGACGCGGTACACGTTTAGCTCGCTGATGTTTCACTCCTTGCCGCCAAAACTCGACAAACTGATCGAGCTGTTCGTATCACCAATCGGCTCTTCATCATTATTTGTGCTTGCTGATTCAGGGTCAGGTGGTGCCGGTGGCAGAGCGGTGGGACGCGACAGACGATGCCAGACACGCGGAGCGTTGAGTGATGATTGGGCTGGAAAACTTCTCAAGTTCACCAATATGTGGTTCAACTCCTCACGGATGGATGGTGCACCAGGTCATCGTCAGTGCGAATCCGTCAGAAAGTGCAAAAATTGAGCAAAAGAATTACCTACTGCAACTTCAGCCTGTTTGGCGTATTCACCATTTATTTACATGAACTCACAATTTAGCTCCGAGTCCCACGTGACCATCGAGGTCAAAGGCTCGGCCAGTAGGTGACCAGGGTCAGCAACGGATGTCTGTGACTCCTCTGTTACGGCTTGCACCACCGGCTCTTCATTTATCGCGTCCATTTCTGTCCTTCTAATTGCTGTGACTCTGGGATCGCCGGGATGGGTGTCTGGAAAAGGCGTTAACCGCTATCAAAACGGTGTGATTTATATGATCAGATCCAACTGGAGTCGAAGCTGACGCCGGCCTGAATTTTGGTGACATCAGCAAACACGCAAGACAAAATGTGGCCGGCTTGAACAAAGTCCTCCCCTGGCTGAGGCAGAAAGAAAAGGAAGAGATTCTTCGCTCGGTGACTTTTAGGTTGTCTCTTGTGTTTTTCGTGTGTGTTTCCCTTTTTGTGAGACTGCGCTAACCCGTATTGATAAACGTGATATCGAGAAACAACGAGTGGGATCGATCTGTGGTCGAAAGAAGCGTGATTCGCAACCCCGGAGTGGACCGAGCGTCACTCGGCGGGGCCTTTTGAGAAGGTTGTTTGTTTGTTGATTTTGAGTGTTCGACCGTGTTTCAAGCTTAGGTGGCCGCGCCCCGTCGTCAGTCTCGCCGGTCGGGCCTCCCTGTGTCGTGAGAGGCCGTATCGTTGGGTGGGACAGCCGTGCAGAGTGCCGCCTCGCCCTCCGATTACAAAAACTTGGCTTCAATCAGGTCATTTGACCAAGACAGACTTGGACCGTAAGGATTCCATTATCAAGTTTGCGATACCGGCTTTGTCTGAATTAAGTCAAGGCCACTGTTGTCGCCTTCCATCAAAGCGCATTTGGCATCAGCTGGTGCTCAAACGTGCAAATCAACAACAACAATACTTACAAATAAACAAGCAAGTGTAGAAGTTGTGCAGCCTGTTACGGTTGCACAGTTCAATCCGTTTTTACAGCCGGGAAGTGCACCAAGTCATCAGTGTTTCATAAAGGTAAAGGTAAAGGCGTTCCGCAGAATTTAGGCTCCGCGAGGGACCTACCAACAACCCGTTGCCGGTGACTCTAATGGGCACCTGTTACCCGCAGCAATTGCCTGCCGCTTCCCATTTACCGACCCTTCTCAGGGATGGAAGGCTGGGTTGACCCACGACCATGGTTGGGCAAAGAACTTTTTTTTTCAAAAAATCGTTTTTTTTAAAAAAACGTTTTTTTTAAAAAAAACGTTTTTTTTAAACGCCCAGATGACCAAAATATGCCCCCAAAAAATGGAAAACGCTCATGTTGGGAAGAAAACGTGGTTAAATGAAGTCATTCTATGTGTTCTGAGGCTAAATAAACAGGTTTCAACCCTTTTCTAGCGAGTTGCTAAGATCCCATATCAGACCCGCATCGTGGGACCAACTTTGGCCGGGGTCATCACTGAAAGTCAAACTCCGTATATCGACGTACAGTATCTCGACGAAGTAAAAATTGGTCGAAAATTTTTTTAAAAAAATGGGACAAAAAATTGGTTTTCCTTGATAATCAGGGTACTTTCCCTGACAAAACAGGGAAAATCAGGGAAATTCAGGACTTAAAAAAACGAAAAACGACCCAGGCGTTTTTTTTTTAAAAAAACGTCGTTTTTTGCGAAAAAACGCCGTCGTTTTTTTGCCCAACTCTGCCCACGACACCACTTTGATGTTGCTCCGTCCGCTGGGGGTTGATCCCAGAACTAACCAGGCCAAACACTGCTTAGCCTGCCAGATCGGACGGGGTACACACGAGCAAACGTGGTATGGGTGCCGCCGTTTCATATCTAGATGACCGCCAATGATTGAAACATCAACTCACAATCGAATCTCTGCCCAAATCCCTGTCTATATCTGCATATCATCTGCTTGACCGGCCAACAATCCAGCGGTATCTTCAGCACCGGTCGATGTCGCTCGTCACACAAACGTACCGAAACACACCTTCTTCGGTGACGGACCAGCAGAAACACTGACGAGGTTGCCAGGAGTAGAAGGGCACACGCTGAAACGTTGCAATTGTTCAAAAAGCTCGTGAGTTGCATTTATTTTGATCCAAGGTATCGAGCTTGGTGATCGAGCCGATCCCGATCTAGTCTTCGTCGTCATGACTGTGACCTTCGATTAGACACAGATTTGTGGTTGACTCAAGTACAAGGTCATTTATTTGAAATCAACAAATTTTTACGCTGGTCGAAATTGGTGGATTTTCAGCAATTCGGCAACGACGTCACACGCGATCAAGCCAGAGCCAATCACCAAGTTCTATACCGGCCAAGCGCATTCGGACAACAATTTCTGGCTCATGGGCGCTTCGACAATAATCGGAGATCAGAAGGGTTGAGCCGGCTTCGCGACATTGTAGCCCCCCTGTTATCATGCCCATTGTCAGCACCATTAGTGTGTCACAAACCAACTAACCGATCAACACAATCATCACAGGTGTAACGCCTGATGTCCGCATATCATCATCAGGGGCCGAACCAAGTGACTGCGCGGATTTGTAGGCCAACTGCGCAGACTCCGGTATACGGTAGTAGCGTTGCTGTGGCTCGTTGTTGAGCACGCGCGCTGATTGGCTATTGGTGGCGGCTAGAAGAATCATTTTTATGCTGGAAAGTCTTTTCCAATTCACAAAGTTGAATGACAAACAGGTGAAAGTATGTTGCACAGATCATACCATCTGATGGGCAGAGATGTACACATGAGCAACACAGACAAGAAATTCCTCAAAATGGAACTACACAGTTGTTGTTAACATGCCCATATACTGAAAGGTATGGCTGGATTCCTGTCATGGCCCAGGTTCCCCAAGTGTTCATTTAACTTTACTGGGAACATTTACGAAAGACCAGGGCTTAGCTCATGATCCATTTGCAGAAAATAGACTGTCCATTTTCACAAAAAATAATCTCCATCCACCTCTTGGACAACAGACAGCCGATTCAATATCGGATCCCGTCCTACAAAAGTGCGTGCTGGGACAGGGTCGCGCTGGACCGCAGATCAGAGGTCGGCCATCATCAGCCAGCAGCAACATTGGATTACCAGTGGGACAGACCGAGTAGCAGGCTGAAAGTTAAGCTGGTCATTTTTGAACTTTCTGCTCAGTTCACTGTGTATCGGCACTTCGGTTCTGCAAGCCAGATCTTGCGCGCACTCAAATACTCTTTCATTCCATTGATGTGAAACATCAGCCAGCTGGCCATATGGAAACGAGATGGGGAATTCCACTATACATACTGTGCCCAACTGTGTGATGTTTCACAATAGCTATAAACTGTAGTGCAGTCACAAACCGATACCTGAACACTGACGTTCACAGTCGTTTCTGGTCAGGAAATTGTTCTGATTTCCATACAGTCCGCGGTATTGGAAGGCTCTGCAAAGAGAAACATTGATAAAATATCCAAACAAAACAAATTCATGATCCAATCAGTTTAAAGTTTCACCTGCACGTGCCACATGGCCCCGAATTAGCGTCCATATAATATCGTGTCAGTGAAGCATCACCCTGCCCAACATCCAGTGGTTGCGTGCACTGGGGCTGATCTGAAAGCGATCTTTCAATCTTTGGCATAGCTTCAATTCTAAACATCAATTAAGCATCCACGAACCAATATTTGGACAGCAAATATTATCCTGCTGTGTCGCCCCGTAGTGGCACCAGAATCCTTGCTGACACGGGGTGTTGGGGTCACAGCTGATGCCCACCACGGGCGTTTTGCAAACGTTACGACGTTGGAAAGCTGGGAAGTTCTTTTGAAGGTGCAGATTTTTCGTCTTCTTTTTGATTGTACAGCATGTGTATCGTGGCATTGCATTTTCAAAGCTGATTTTAAAATGATCATACCTGACTGTCTCTCGTTGAATGGGCATGATAACAAGCAGTACATTACGCAGCGTAATCACACAAAGGCGCTTATTGTCGTGTGAATCTTACGTAAAGCTTGCCAAAAGATCCCAATTCCCCGCCAAAAAAAAACCAACTCACTTTGACAAGTCGCATCACAAATCTCTTTCGTCAGAAAGTTGTTTGCATTGCCCTGCATTCCATGATAGGTGAACGGTACACATGTTTGCGTCTCGTTATTGAAGTACCACCGACTCAGGCGGAAGGGTCCAGCCCCGACCGCTGGGGTGTGGGAACAAGTCGGGGCTGTAATGTTGGAGTTGGTATGGAATCGTCGACCATCTTTACAGTACAGTGACTCGATCTGATTATCTTCGGATTTTCGTTCAGTACCCAAAGTGGGATACACATCAAGTTCATAACACAATGGGCCGTGGTGGTGAGTGTAAAGCACCGACAGGCGACACCATTAGGTTCGGTTGTCTGACTGATGTTTCCTCAAAGTCTGCATACATACTTACTTTGTCCACTTAACGAATAGGTACGGCATTCCTTAGAATAGGTATTCTTGGAATAGGTAAGATGCTACCCACCCAAATTGCATGATAACGGCAAGGTATACCAAAAGCCAGAACAAAAAACAGCAAAAAGTGCAGTGAAACATCATCGCAACCGACCGCTCTGCGCGCAGCACGCATTGTACTCCAACGACGCGCCGACATGACAAAAGTGGCCTTGTGGACAGTGCGAGCTGTTGGTGCAGCTGAGGCGTGCGCCGGAGACGTCGGTGGCCGGCACCGAGTAGCAGCAGGGGTTCGGCAGGTAGACAAATTGTTGGGTACCTCAAATTGGGTGAGGGAGTGAAAGATTCAGCAACGTTAGACCTTCGTGCAATCTCAGTAATCAATTAGTCGATGGCTCTTGGCTACAAAACTTTCCTCTGTGAAACATCAACCAGTCAGTTTGCATGCGCACTGGTTGCATGTCACACGCATGGCAAAGAGTACCGGCCGATGTTTCACTGGAAAAATAATATTACTACAGTACACATACCATTATTATCGCCTCCTGATCCTGGCACAAATATGATGCCTTGAGGATTGTTCGTAATTGGTGGTAGAACGGTAACAGGTGAATCTGGAACGCAGGAAAGGTAAAAAAATTCCATCTCCAATAAAACATAAAAAAACTCTGGTAAAACCTCACCTGTGTTCCCGCCAACGAACAGAGGTCCAACTGTGACAATCGGTCGAAAAGTCACCGGACTAGGATTAGCTGTCGGGAACAATGTGAAGGGTCGAGATGGTGTGGGCCTTTGCGTGGTCAGTGGTGGGAAAACGGTGAATGGACCACCAAACGGGGTGAATGGTCGGGGCGTAGTCAACGGGGGATTTTGGGTGGTACGGATAGGGGGGAGGAAGGCTGCAAAAAAGATGTCTGATTTTGTCAGGTGTTGCGTACGAACGCTGAATATGAGTGTCACACTTATGAGCATGCAAGACGAGGAGAAGACTTTGTACGAACTGCGTGTATCCTTTGTTACACAAAAAATAGACCACAACTTGCTCACTGGTGGCCGGTTGCGGCAGCACTGTAGGTCCAGGTCCTGGCCTCAGCCCGGATGGCGTGCTGCTTGTCGGGAACGGGATCACGATTGGAGGGTTGATGATCGGAATCTCCCCCGGTCGGTACGGATAGTAGGGCACTGTGGGTGGGGAGTGGTTAGTTTGGTACAGGATGTCATCTTTTAGGTGATCTTATCGAGGCGTTGCAAGAGGTGTCCGCTTCAATGGAATACTGAATCTTCGTTCGAAGAAGCATAAACATTTTGGAAAAAGTGTCCTTATTCCTAATTTTTGTCGCCGAAAATGTGGTCTCCTCACTACAGTGGAAACTCTCGACACGTCAAATCTTGCCTTTACACGATGCCAACCGCAGTAGCGTTTGTTACCCATCAGGGGCGTATAGTCCAGCCACGTCATGAGATGACTCTTTTTAAAGCTTGCTTGGCCAGATTCAAAAATGCGCCGGCTACACGGGTTTTCGCAAACAAAAGAAAGAGATTGGGCCGAGAGACATGATGACAAGTTCCAGCTGGCTGACCTCAATTTGTTGCGTGCTTACGCAAACAGCAACGTCATTCAGCATACAAATGTTTTGGGAGTCAAAAGGGAATTTATACACCGAGGTGGAGAGGGTGTTTTTAAAAAATACATGCGTTTCTGTTTCTTTCATTTCCGAAATACGTGGAACCGGAACATTATTTGGATCCGTTCAAGTCAACTTCAAAATAAGTTGTCCTATGAGTTCGTGGCTGCACGCACGCACGCACGTACACATCGGATGTGCCGCAGCTGTCACGTACTAATAACTAGAACACGATAAACCACGAAAATCATATTCCAACCTGGTATAATCGTATATTGACTGGGATCAAACGGGGGATATGCAGTCGGACTCTGGGTTCGGGTCACCGGAATCGGGAACTGGGTGACAGGGTTGGGCAGAACGACTCCTGGGCCTGGTAGGACTCCATATGGGTAGGCCGTGTCCAAGAAAGCTGATCCGAAATAGAGACGTTCTGAAATTGTTTGAAGTTTCATTGCTCTGATTGTGCCACAGCACGGCGAAAGCCAAACGGTTACAATACCCGTGCTGAAGATTCTGTGAATCAAACATGTCAATCAAAGTTTTTACGTACGTTTTTATCGGCAGAGTGGTTTAAATCAGGTCTTGCGTGCGCGGATGTCCTAAGGGTGTCGTGAGTGCCCGATCTTTGCACCAAAGGCAACATGAGCCGAAACTCACCAAACTGATTCTTGAACACATGACCCATGCAGGCCACCTGACAATGTTTCTGTCTCGGATAATTGTTCGCGTTCCCCTTGTATCCGCGGTAGAAAAACGCCTCACAATTGCCCGTCATACGATCGAAATACCATCGTGTCAGACGGAACTGGCCCTCGCCGGGGTCGCGGGGTCCCGAACAGGGAAAGCCGGAATCTGCAAGCGAATGTGGTGGACTGCTGATAATGTTCCAGTCCATAGAGCACACCTAAGGACGCACCGATGGCATGATAACTCAGTTGAGATATTCAAGAGACTTTCGAGAAGCTTCAGAATAATGTTGGATTGAATGGTGCTATGCAAGTGGGTTTTTTATTCGTGCGTAGTGGCCGATAAGGTTGGCTTTGATGCCAGTACTTAGTTATTACCAACGAATATGAGGTTCCTTACGGAGCCGGACGACCTGTGGCCAGTGAGCTGCTAAAAAAATAAAATGAGAAAAATACACCAAGCACAACCAACTCAAAATCGGACAACAGTTCATCTCAGCACTGTTGCTGCCCGTTTGACACCAATGATTCGCTGGACACGGACTCTCCAAGTAATAGTCGCATCGACTAAGGGGCTGGCCATATGGACAGGGGCTGGTCGGGATCGCGTAAAGGTACACTGCCAATTGTAAAGGTGTTTGTTTAGTTATTTTTATTTATGTTTTGCTGCTAATGGGTATGGTAACAATAGTGTAAAGAGATTGTACATTGTTGTATACGCTGCGATTTTCGCATGTAACATTTTTGATGTGATCGGTCTCCACAATTTGCGGTCAGAAGACGGAATAATAAACCTTTCGGCCAAGTTACAGGTCTCTTATCACCACTGGAGTGATATCACTTTCCAGTTGATTGTTGATTGCCGCAAAAAGTGAATCCTTTCCATTAATAACTTCAAAGTTCTTGATGCAGAATTTCAAACTTGCAGATTATGACTACTCACGGTAGCTCGACTCCTGGCGTTTGGTCCTTTCGGCGGCCATTGACCAAGTTATGAGCATCAACAGGCGGAGGCAATTCAGAAAGCACATTTGTCTGTTTCTTTTTACCTTAATGAATCGTGAAATTTACGGATATCGATGAGATCAAAACGACTTTACTGATTGGATGTCGTTTTATCACATTGATTATCACACTTGAAGACTAAAGTCAAAAGCTGACAAAGGTGTCATCCATCATACTGGGTACACTTTAATGGGCGTTTCTCACAGTGATAAAGGAGGCTTTGTTTCGCGTCATTGTGTAGTCTTGAAGACCCGCACAGCAAACAAGGTTCAAGTGTCGGCACAATGTCTTGAATGCTTTTGCTTTCAGATCTCAGATTTATCAAGTACCGATTTCACAGCTTTTCATTTTTATCGCCGTGGATTACACGTGTAAAACATATGTACATTGCTGAAGTGCTTTTATATACACTACAGTGCTTTATGGCGCTTGTTTGAATGTGTAAGTATGTAAGCTTTCGATTTTTTTGAACGTAACAACGAGGTTTTTTCGTTACCGACTACATCGCTCCTGTTAATCACTTCAATTTCCCAAACGTGTAAATATGTTTAGGGTACGTCCCTGCATTTGAAAACGTTAATCTGAAGTGTTTTTCACGGAACACAAAAAGTTTGCAACTGTTTCACATTTCATTATTTGCTTTGTCAATAGACACCTCCTCAATGCACAAACTGAAGTGGCTTTTTACTTTTTTGCGTTGTCATTTTTCTGGTTACAGTTGCCATCGTGTGGTGGTCTCAAAAATCGGTTTTTTACCGGCATGGGTTTTCCTAAAAAAATAATAGAACCAGAAAGAAATCACATACTGGTGTCATTTGTCACCACGGTCGAGTAAGCAGGCCGTTACACTTGAAACGTTCAGTTCAAATGAAAACAAAATAAAAAAGAAGACCAATGACAGATGGACCAAGAACTCGCATGCACTATCATCAATGTGTCTCTACATTTCACCTACAACAAAGGAGTGAAATTGCTTGGAAAGGGGTTTCGTTTTTATACGTATACGTTCAAAAAGCGGTGCGATCACTTTGACAAATTGAGACGTGTGTGTGCGGGTGTGCATTTTTGAAATAATTCAAAGAAAGAGAAAAAACATACTTTCAACCAAGTGGAACTTCACTCACTCACTGAGGACCCAGCAGCAGGATGCAATTTTCAACACTGCAAAGTTTTTCAACGGCTCAAAATATTCCACAAATAAAAAAACCGCAAAATGGCAGTCGGCGAACTTCAGCTTGGGGTTTCAATTGCATAGCAAGTACTTGTTTGGTCTTGGTACTGTCGTCGAAAGATAAAATCAACTCCTACTCGAATATAGATTCTGGCTTTAATTAAAACTGAGTGGGTGATGTTTCAATTTCCAGACAAGAACCTGGCCACGAGCTGAGGTTGTGCCAAACAGAATGTGCGGGTGGGAAAGACCGAACTATAAGTCCGAACAAAGAGTACACATGCCACAAAGTCGCCCAAAAGGGGCATCCTTTTGGATGCATTTCGCGACACGTGCTTAGTACACACATTTCACACACGCGGCTCAGTGAGGCATCAAGAACTTTATTATTATCCCCAATGGGATAAGTTAGAATCAAGTGCGGCTAAAATGTCAAGTTTGAAGTTATAGTTAGATTTAAAGGCATGTATAATAATGTAAAGTGTATCAGAAAGACTAGAGGTTTTGTCGCCAAAGTTGTAAATCACACGGCACGCATGGAATGAGCATTGTTGCATGCGCATTTTGTGGTGTGCGATTCCCATTTTTTGGGAATAAAGTCACGCTTTAAAAAATAAATCCAACAATTTGAACAGGGGTACTCATGAACCGGTGTCGTGCTGAGAACTTCAGGCTCAGGCCAAGAACTTTCAAATCAAATCAAGTTGTTTCGTTGTGAAGTATGATTATAGCAGTTCACAAACCAGCCCCACCTTGTGAGTTTTTCAACGTATAAATAAATACAAATGAAAAACTAGATATTCTGACACTGTTATTTATGTAATCGCTTCGGCAAAAAATATTATCCGCATGGACATGTAAAGTATAACGTTCTCGATATTTTTTTGGTAAAGTCATGGCTGGGGATACATATGTAACAACTTTCTCTTTCACTTGATTTGATACATTTTGGTCTGTTATCAATTATGTACCTATGTATGCGATAAATCGGTTTGTTCCGAAAATGTCTTTTTTGTGCCAAAATAACGTGTTTTCGCCCATAATTCATGTTCTCGTGTGCGTTTAATTGCATGAAGAAACGTGCGATGGATTTCCAGTTAGAAAAGCGCCCACAACATATACCCACATAACGTCACTTCAGCGAAAAGTGTTCAAGTTTTGTCCGACAGAGAAAAAAGTTTTGACAATTTTGCACACGTGCGCGCTGTTTCCAAACGTGTGCATGTTTTCCTCTGATAAAAGACATTGATAGAAAAAGTTGCCAAGCTATGTACTTACATGCATTCGCGGAAGTATGGCTTCCTAATTTTTTTCTACGTCAGTTTGTGATTTTATTGTACATACATACTATGGTCACAATAATTTATGCAATTTATATTTGAAACGTATGTTACTGCAGCTTACTTTCTTTGTTCGCTAAGGTCAAAGTCATGAATTCATCATGGGGTGGTAGTTAGCAAACCGTACACTTTCCACCGTGAAAATTGACAAAAAACCTGTGTCTTTCGCAAATTGCAGAAGAGAAAATTGAATCATGCGCTGAATTGTCAAACATTGTGTTGTTCGACATACTTGAGAACGTTATGTTTCTGCAGCTACGACTTCCATTGCGTTGCTCAGCAAAACAAAAGAATTTCTAAACACTTTATTAATGCTCGACGCGCGTGCGTGTTTTCACTGCTTTATTCAAAAATAAATACACTGCAATAGCACATAATAATCAGAGATACATACTTTCAATTCAAAGAAGCGTTACCGCCGAAAATTACGCGAGGATAAAGACACCACGCAACGCAACAAGATCTTTATGAAAAACTGATTCGTTAATGCGTGCGGTTTATGGCGAACACTTTGATTTATTACCGGTTAATTTGACGTGATATGTGTATCCCTCGCGAAACCGACACCATTGAACGCGTTATTATTTATAAAACTTGGATATAATAATGATATTCTGTATCATTGGTGCGGTGCTTGTTTCGACCTTGGATACCGGTTAGCGGATGTGACAGTACCTTGACTTTAAAAATTTTTATTGACGACTTTTTACGTTTAAGATATTTATTTCATGAAATTTGGTTGTTATCTATGCCATAGTATCTGACATATCAATCCCGATAGCAGCATGGCTTACGGCACGTGGCTGTTACCATGCACATTGTTGACGGGTCCGTGTAATGGTGTGTTTACACTTTTCGTGTCTGAAACGAAATAAAAGTACTACAACTACTACTAATCCTACGAGGTCGCCTGGCCATCGCATACATATTCGCACTGACGATAAACTGTCTTTGGAAACAGGTCGAAACGGGCATAATCAAAAGACAGCCTGCAAAGCATACCTAGCTCATTACGAATGCGGCATCATCTTCGTACAAACGGCTCAAAATCTAATGTTTCACTTCCCACCCAGGTCACAGTCAACTACTAGCCATTGACGGCCGTGGTGGCAGCAGCTCAGCAGCCCAATCCATCGGTGAAGTTCCCCCGGCGTGCATACGTGAATTTGAGGGCTTCAAACTCGAGGGTGAAAGGCCGATTCGACAATTACCCACTCGGCTGAGACGTGACTGTATCGTTAGCTGTCTCAGGATGCGGGACAGATGCGCTGCAGCCGTGTTTGATAGGTACGCGGGTGGGTGCCTGGGTTTGCAAAATCAGGTATCCGGTCCATTTAGAATATCGCGCATTGTGTAGTGTCGCCAACTCTACAGCGATGGGGCGCACTACTTTCCTGAAGGCGTTACGATTATATGTGAATATGTGCGAAACATCATCCAGTCAATCGATGTTGTGTTACGTGTACAATCAATTGAATCGATTCGTGGTCAGAGCGGAATAGGACAATAGACATTATGTGCACCCTATGCTTTGGTCAGGCCACTTCGAACTATGCCATTGAACTAATTTTATCCAGCGAGATCTTTGCATTGGTCGAATTGAGGCTTATAGTAGTGTGGTCAAATCAGATCGTCAAATCTTGTCGTCAGCTCAATATGTATTTTTCTCTCGCTCTTTGGGGCTGCTTGAGTTGACGACAGAACTTAGACGTCTTGAGTTCACGACATTATTATCAGCCCGAATTAAGCACGAGTCAATCAAGAAATATGTTTCTCCAAAAGAGCGAAGTATCGATCCGATCACCTGGTTCGACACCGACCAATTTCTTTGAAAACACACGATCTTTGCAGACATCTCGAAGTATCCCGCCGCACCTGCACCCTTTACGGCAACAGCACACTAACGGCAGAACTGAAGATGAACCTGGTGCAAAATGAGGAACCAGACGGACATTTGACCACCGTATTTGAGGTGCTCACCGTCTGCCCGAAGGACTCTGCAGGGAAAAATACGCTGGTCAAGGAGGATTTTGTGAAGAAACAAGCTGCTGATGATGCGATCGGGAAACCGAGATCAGAAGAGCAGGAAACGTTTGAAGTGCCGCCGGGTTTGGGTTGGTCCGGTTGGGGGTTCCTCATATTTTAGTTGGGTGTTTTGAGTTCCACATGAAAACACGGTAATTGATGTTATTAAGCTTGGTTATCGGAAGGCCATGATGAAACGTCAATAAACAGCTTGCTCGCGCACGATTTGGTCTGTTTCACACTGACAGTATTTTCTGATAGACAACTCATGCTGCCGCATACCATATTTCACACACGTATGTATGTGAAAGTTCATTGTTGTCTGGAAACAATTTTTACTCTGGTCCAACCCAAACCACTGGCATTCGTATAAATCTCGCAATATTGTAAAATGTAGAAAGAAGATTCCACGAAAATCCCACGAAGACAGAGTCAAAATGGATCGGTCCGATCGCCAAACTGATATACCGGCCGCGCTGAGATTTAATTTTGAGAATGTGCACCTGATGTTTCACACTTCACACAGGCCCACCAGCGCGCAACGCACACAAACGCGATTCGGTGACGTGGCAGTTCTGGTCCGAATGGGGGGAATGCACGAGCAGTTGTGGAGGTGGGGAGCAGAAACGACAGAGATATTGCGGCAATTGTGATGACCCGATGGAGGTACATATGTACATTATACCGTTAAGGTTTAAGTACAGTTTTCGTTTCCACAAATTTCGAAAAAATCCCGATGCCGGTCACGAACTCCAATCTGAACTTCGAACTCTGATTACTATTGGTCGCACAATGACCATAAAAGAATTCATCAAATCAATCCTGATTTTCACGTTCAGTCACTCTTAACTACTGTGCTATGTATTTGTGATTTTCACAGAACATTTTCGGCCGAAAATAATCTGGTAGAGCGCCCACGTTGCTGCGGGCGTGAAACATTTTGCTGACTGCATTCTTTGTGTGTGATCGCGCAACGCAACGTCACTGCCCCGTCACTTTCCCTCTTTGCGATTCAGGAAAAAAATTTGACCAATTCTTATAAAGTCATTGTGCAACCAATACCCTTACGCACTACTTCATGTTTCTTTTATCATATTTGTATGCCCATTTGTTGGCACTATGCTCACGCACGACCTCAACATTCTGAAACCCACCAATCCCACCCCGATCTTTCAAGGGCGTGCAACATCAAGTGCGTCGCTGCAACAGTCAGCCGTGTGGCGTCGGCAGCCTGGCTGTGCAACAGACCAAGAAGGCTCAATGGGGCACTTGGACCGAATGGACTTCATGCGCACAGGGCACACCTGGATTGGCACCTACACAGACGAGATCCAGGAGTTGCTCAACGTATTCAGGGTTGGTTTATTGCACTGATGATGACCTGGTGCACCACTGGTCGTATGTGATCGGGGGCTGTTTATCCTGTTAATTGTCAAGGTCACGGGTTTGGGGCTATCAGGCTATGCGAATGCCAATGTCTTGCCTGTGAACATGTTTGACAATCGGGGTCGACCGATCACGGATTATGATTAATAAAAATTCTACAATGCAACCACTTGATTGCAGTTGCCCAGGCGTGAGCGCCGAGTCACGTCCATGTGGTATACGCCAGTCGCGACAGAACAACCCCTACGGCAACCCATCCCCACAGCAGCCCTACAACCCGGCACCCCCACCCGCAACCTATCAACCCCCACCCGCACCCACGCCCGCACCAGCACAGTGGAACGAGTGGCAAGCCTGGTCACAATGTAGTGCATCGTGTGGACACGCCACGCAGACACGCTCGAGGGAGTGCAGTTATGGCGGGAATTGTTATGGACAGGTCGGTCGGTCGGTGATAATTTTGAGATATTAGTACCGCCCGTAAAGGGACATTTTACTTGGACTATGGTGCAACGTTTTTTGAAAAGCATAAATCAGCTATTATATACGTATGAAAGCAATAAATTGTAAAGATCAATGAATTTTGTCAACTTCCATGTTGTTTTCACAGACGGGGGCGGCACAGGTCGTCATCGATGCGAATGCACCATACATCCACGTCATATGCACAGCACAAATATCCAAGCCACATACTCATTCTAGCTTGAAAACACAGGCAACCGAGGTGAAGGAATGTTACCAGGCCCCGTGTCCAGAGTGGTTGCCCTGGACGGAGTGGGGCGCGTGCAGTGCATCTTGTGGTGAAGGCAGGAAACAGCGCAGCAGGACTTGTGGCTCAACTGTACGTTTGCGCGATGTTTCACATTGCCTCGTGATTTGTTTCCCAACAGTTTTGGGTGAAAAGTTGACTTTGAGTTGTGTTGAGCCAGAAAGGAGTGCGGCAATTCTATTTGACGAGTTGAGATCCAAAATGGAGCCAAGTGCAGAGCGCTTGCTGCAAACGGTATTTTTGACGTCATCACAGTGCCGTTTGTCTATGAGACACTGTAACAGGCCAACCACAGAAGACTCAATCGCCCTATCGCTAAACATTGAAAACATACATCAAAAATACGCAAAAGTTCGCGATCCATTTCGTCGCAGGACAATCTGTGTTTCGGTCAAAGTGTGGAGACAGTGGGTTGCAATGAGCGGGAGTGCGCCCACTGGCTGGAGTGGGGCGCCTGGAGTCATTGTCCTTCAAAGTGTGGACAGGCCGCCACAAGAACAAGGCATCGGGGATGCAGGTATGTATGTTTATGCATATTCTTACAGTCCACCCTATTTGTTCCTGGGTCAAAGAAAATTCCTACTGCTGCTGCAGAAATTCACGGTAGATTGGAGACCGTAAATTACTCAAAAAATATTGCTTGTTTGCTTGTATGCATGTAAATATTATACGTTTTCGAAATTAATATTGTATGTACATACGTGTACATGCAATTTCGGCCCGGGCAGGACCATCATGAAAAGGGTAGCGTGAGAGAACGCGAAACTTAGAAACCCTTAAACCATTCCCTCTCCCAGTCGTCACAACGAATGCTATGGCCAGTCCGACCAATCAGAGTCGTGCAGCAACAACGAGCTGTGCGCTGAGTGGACAGAATGGGGCCAATGGGCTGCGTGCTCGGTCACGTGCGGTCACGGACAACAGAAACGGTACAGACAGTGCAGATACCTAAATCAGGCACCGGCGCCTGGAGGGGGTGGTTATGGTGAGTGAGTTTATAATGGAAAATTCGATGTGCTTGCATGCAGCATGCAACCGGTTTGAAGGAAGCTAAAATCAAGCCTCAGGCATTTTTGTCGGTTGAGCTGGTCGTTTGTTGAATTCTCCCTGATGATGACCTGGTGCACCGCCGTGTCTGTGAAAACATGCAACTCGCACGGAATACCCCACATTGTGAAACATCACATTGATACTGTTGGTTCTCCCGATTACACGGTTATTATGGGTTTTTAAAATTTACGTTTCTCAAGTCTCACTCTTTTTGTGAACGAAACTGGGGCCTACACAATTGGTGCTGTGCGTGTGTGACTCATGCACCTTTGGCCAATCACTTTTGCCCGCCACTGCACGCATATCGCATTATTGCTGTCCAACACAAACAGGAAGGTGAAGGTGAAGGTGAAACTTAGTACACCAAGCTGCAGCTTTGTCGTCAGCTGGCCAGTCGATACACATAAGACCATTTGCCGCGTGTTGACTGAACTTGTATCGACAGATACGGTGTACGAACACACATTCAAAATTTAAAAAGTCTCTTTGCTTTCTTTTCTGTTTCGTCACTTACATTTTTTTTCGAAAAAAATTAACAAAATGTCCGCGCAGGTGCCGGTTCGTCCGGCTACACGGGTCCGGTCAGTACCGGCGGTGGTGGCGGGTATGGCGGTGGCCAGCCAGCCCCTGCTCCGGTTGTCCCGACCCAGACCGGGGGCTACGCTGCCCGACGCAGACTACAAGCTCGCGCGTTGAGAAGACAACGCAGACGCTTGGCTGCCAGAAGGATACGGAGGGTGAAACGGCAGTACACGCAGGTGAGGGTGCGGGGTTGCAAATGGTTTTTAAAACTCAGACAACGAAAATTTTCAAAACTTTGGTCGCAGGATTGTGATATTCATTTGCGACGGTGTCAAACCTCTTAAAACCAGGATGGTTAACGCTAAATTTCAGCCTGATTCCGGTGGTGCGCATTTACAACAGGTCGGATCCAATCAACAAGGTGGCGGTTTGGCGCCTGGAAAATGCTTTGGACATGACGAAGAGACCAGAGGTTGGAGAAAACTAAAAACTTTTTGTGGTTACATTATTAAATGTTTTTTGAGTTTGTGGGCAAAATTTGCCATCGTTTTTGTCCCCGCATTGGCGTCCTGGTCTATCGGGCGCGTAACATCAGTGTGCCCAGCTGGTTGCCGCGCACGACCTGTTGTGCTGATGTGGGTGTGTGTCAATGTTGAGAGAAGTTTCTAGCAGCACGGTTATGTACTAGCTTCAAAGTACTGAAGCAGGGAACATGGCGAACAGTTATGATCAATGTTAATCCAAATTTGCGAACCAGACCTCTGCCGTATTAAGTCCTGCGCGTGTTGTTTCGAGGGCGTTTTTCTATTCCATCACCACAAATGCAGAGTCTTCCCCACATCTGCAGGTTGTGACGAGCGTGCGTGCCCGCAATGGCAGGAGTGGCAACAATGGTCACGCTGTTCCGTGACATGCGGGGACGGCACAAGGGCACGATCCAGATATTGTGAATTACGCGGCCAATGCACTGGTCAGAGAGGGAGGGAGGCAGGACAGCTTATTTGGTTCCTGAACTTATGGATTTCTCTCCGCGACCCCGAGCCAAAAGTGAAAGCATCAAAATGATCTATCTTGATACATGTAGTTTTCGGATAATTGCAAACACATTCCAAACCTGAAGACATCAGGCCGATATATCAACATGGTGATCGGACTGCCTTGGTGACGCCCGATTTTTACATTGAGGATCCGATTCAATCACCAAGTCTGATGTAACGTAAATAGCAGTACAAAGATGAATCTCTCTTGATGTATAGCGAACGACTCTTTGGCTTTGGTCCACAATATGCAGTTTAGCATCACAGTTACACACCACTGTGAATGTCCTGTATTCTATACCTCAGTACTTCCCCATCCGATAATATCACTATTCCGAAGGTTGACTGGTAGCACCGTTCATTTTCTCAGGTGACGCGACGCACACGGAGAACTGTCACTGTGGCCCTTGTCCGACGTGGGCCCAATGGACCCAGTGGTCGGGATGCAGCGCCACGTGTGATTATGGGTCGAAGAGCAGGGAACGCAATTGTGACCATTTGAATGCGCACAGAGCCGATTACTGTAAAGTGCAAACCACAACGGCGCCGACAAATTATGGTGTGCGATAGTTTTCTTTCATATTTATTGGGATTCTATATTTCGTTACGTTTTGTGCTAAAAAGACGTGGATATTGAAGCACTGTTTACTTATGGCTTGATCAGGTTATCATTAACAAGTACACAGGTGCGTCGTGACAAAATAGACTGAAATACCGATCAGAACTTATTATACTTTTAGCGTTGACATCTGGTGCATTCATGACTGATGATGACCTGGTGCGGTACATGAATTGCAAGAGAAAAGTAGTTTCGCAACATGTACATTGCTGCATCTGTTTCAGCGTGCAATTGAGAATTGATGCGGGTTTAAAAATCTTTCGTGTTAGCATAAAACTAGCCTAAGAAATGAACAAAAACAATCAACTTGAAGGTGAATTTGGTGCGCAAACGAAAAAATGACCACCGGAATAAATTGAAAAAATTTATACCACCATGTACCGTCACGTTGTATTCGCATTGAGTGTCGTCCAGGCGAAATATACACAAAGGCCTAGAAAGATATTTCGTCCCACTAACCCCCTTGATCAGGTTATCATTAACAAGTACACAGGTGCGTCGTGATAAAATCCTTGCAATCTCAGGCGCGGGCAGCAGTGGTTACGGCGGTGGTGTAGTCCCACAAACGAGTGGTTACAGACGCAGACGTACAAGACAAGCCAATCAATACACAGCCACCAATAACGCATTCCCGCAAGGCGGACAGAGTTATGGAGGCGGTGGGGTGGCGGTATGTTACGGTGATTTTTTATGCCTATTTTTCTTGGCTTAATTCCCCTGCAATGCCAGCTCTTAGGCTCTATTGTAAACCCTGTGAAACATGAAGAAATGTGGGAATGGCTTCGGTTGAGCGATTTATTACTGTATTTCAGGTGCAGCCAACGTCGGGCGGCAGTTATGGGGGCAGTGTTTCGAATGCATGCAATGGTGAGCACGTTATAAATGCCCGTCTATGCTGAATTTTTGAAACAATGGAATTCGAAGGTTTTTTCCGAATAAGCCCCCACATGTGGACATTTTTCAGTAATGTTTCATGTGCTTACACACAGTGAGAAATTATTTTTTTGTAATCTCAAGTTTAAGCATACAGGGACTTATTTGGCACTCCCCGATATTGCTGTACAGTTGCACTCTCTTGCTGATTTGATCCGATAAGTCAGAGCGCAACAGTATTCAACCGGCCCTTCAAATTCAGGCAAATCCGCCGAATTCAAACCATGTCGCGAACGTGCATGTCCACTCTGGTGTCCGTGGACCCAATGGTCGCAATGCCAAGTGACCTGTGGTAGCGGACAAGTGGAACGACATCGAACCTGTTCATCTGATGGGACCACTTCTGGATGCTCAAGTGGTACCTCACAGGGGTATGGTGGTGGCACTGTGCCGACAACTGGATACAGGTGAGCGAGGGGGTGACAACACTCTCTCAAGCCACACGCGCAAGCATTGAACCAGGCTTATTTTCATGTTGTCATCTCAGATCGTTAACTCTCGTCGTCGCGGTCATTCATGGCTGTCTGGCTTGACGACCAACGTTGACGACTTGAGTTGACGACTAAGCAATTGAGCCTATGTTTTGGCGTCACGTGGCCATCTGGTGCACCGCCAGATTGTAAAAGCAGTCGTGTAGGCCTCTTCATGGTTTCATTACCTTTTTCGATCAAAACCTGGTGCGCCGCATGGATGATTATTGCGTGGGTCGATATTTCATGGAAATATTTGGTGGAATCGCTTTGCGTAGACAGTCATCATAACAGGCACAAAGCATCATCATGGACACATCTTATAACGCATGGCACAACGTTGCATGGCACTAGACGCATGCATACAGTACCCGACCTGATACCCAATTTAGCTTTATTCTTGTCCAGACACAAGCGCGGTGCGAATATGCATCGACGACAAGGTTCGGGTGGTTGTTCGGGACCGGACCAGGAAGCCAAGTTCTGTGAAGTGCCAATCGAATGCTGCTCTTGGTCGCAATGGACGCGTATGTTTGCTCTCTGTATAGAAACATAGCTTGTCTGACGTCGATCTGAACTGACCAGGAGTTCATTAAGTTTTTCCTGAATCGACGTTGCGATGCGCGATCACGCACGTCGCAGGAAGCGTGCGTGTGCAGAAACTGCACAGTTTATTTCCGGATGGAAATGCTTTGTAAATCTGTAATCCATAAAAATTAACTCTGTGAAAAAGTATGGACAAGTAAATAAATAAGCAAGATCGCAATTCCTTGTCTCAGCCTGGTCGCAATGCACAGCGACGTGCGGCGGCGGCACCCGGACTCGGACCAGGACCCAGATCACATCCAATGTTGACTCGAAAGCGTTGCACCAGAGTTTCGCACGACGAAGGGTGTCCAGGCAAAGTGGCTATGGAGGGGTGGCACCACAAGGTGGGGAATTCAGAATATTGATGCCGTGTGCGCATCAATAAGAAATGAAGGATTTTTAATGAAATCTTCCGAGAACGTGTTCGAACTTACCCGGAGCATTCAGCAAGCTTTGCTGAAGTCCCAAGTCCAGGAAATGTCGATTCTATTCTGTGCCACAATTATAAGATTTATTCTGGAAAATGGCCAGTTCTCTCGAGACCGAGTTCAGGGTCAATTCTCACTGTATACCTTGGCAGAGGTAGTGACGCCGGACAAGTCTACCTCTACACTGGGTCACTCTAAACAACAAGTACTGCACACTCAATTTCCAGGCGGCGACTGTGAAGGTCCAGCTGTACAGGATGAGTCCTGTGGTGAGGGTCAGTGTTGTGTCTGGAATCAATGGAATGCCTGGGGCGCATGCTCGCGCACATGTGGACCTGGCAATCAGGTTGGTTTGGTTAATACGAGCACCTAGTGCACATGACTTTGTAGACTCAGGCCTGTGGGCGTTTTGTGCCTTTGGTGTAACGATTCTAATGAGGCACTCGTTTGGGACAGCAGGTTCGAAACAGCAGGCAACCAAGTGTCATGTACATGTCCTTTGTTCGCCGAGTGCCGTAAACTTTGGAACAACGGATTTACGGACTGACGGATGTTTCATACCGGTGTCAACTAGTTTGCCTCGAAACACTCCGTTGCAACTTGGGATCACTCCGGCGGTTGCTCATCGTCCGATGACTTTTTAGGCATCTCTGCAAAACAAAACTTTTGACTAGATTTGGCCTGACGATAGCCTGGTGTATGACCGTATGTGCCCTGTTATGTTGGTCAGAGTGAACGACCACTCCCTGCTGAAATGTTGTTCTGTTTCCACGCTCCAGGTTCGAACCCGCGCGTGCTCCTGCTACAACGGCGGATGTCCGGGTGGTACCCCACAGGAGAATCAACCCTGCGATCAAGGGGTATGTCCCACCAGGCCTGCCCCTTCATACACCCCTGCGCCAGCGCCCTATGGGGGCGGACAACCTGCACCACAAGGGGGCTATGGGAAAAGAAGAAGGCAACGGTCATAGAAAATATTTGTGGTGATTGATTTTGTATAAAATGTAAAAAATGTTCTGATTCGTTCCTCTGTTTGCTCGATTAGTATGCTCCATATTTTGACATCCGATTTTGTCTTTCTATTGTTTCGGCGCATGAAATTATAGCTGGACAACAAAAAATAACGATCTTATGGTATAATGTTTTGGGTCTAGTCGCGGGCTTTATTACCATTACTCTTGTTTTCGTGTCTGTGGAGTTGCTAAATAATATGTGCGCTAAATTCTTGCATTTTCGCACACCACAGATTAAGTTCTTGCCTTTATTTACGGTATCTCCAGTGAAATTTTTTGGCGATATCGTCACGCATATGAGTTTTTACTTGTCGTTCCTGATTGTTAGTTTTTGTTTCTGAAAAGAAGTCTTTCAAAATTGTTCCACATGGTTTTGCATTTAATTTCAAATTATTTGTGTGAGGCTCCATGCAGTAAAATAACTCAAAGCATGATTTTGTCGCTGAGCTCCAACGTCATGGTGTAGGATCAACTGAGGAGGCTCCAAAATCTTGTGTAGTACAGAACAACCAACGACCAGTTCTCTGCGTGTGAAGCAACATTTGATCAAGGAAAGCACCGCAAACAAATTTTGTGTTCTTAGGGGAAAATAATTTTGCTCTAGGTGAAACTGGGAAACCAAAGCAGATCACCTACTGTATTTGTGACAGATTGTATACAGTAATGGCGATCTCAGGTTGTCTGGCCAAAAAGCCAGTCTGTTGCCACGTTCTGTTTTTATTATTCGTTTTTAGTCCGTGCAAATGCAGTTAAGTTCAGAGTGTGCAGATCGTAATGATTATGAAACAGTTTAATGCTTGCCTGCCTTTGGGTTACACACGCATGCGTCAGTGATGTGTTTTTAAGTTTGAAAGCGAGCGCTACATTCATACACATGAAAAACACAACTAGAGAGTGAGCATGCCAACACGAAGTGTGGCTAGTGGCCATATCGATACCAAACGTATATTTTGCACTGCTGATTGAAAAAGAGTGTCAACCAAACAACAAAAACAAGTTTCCTTCGTTCAGGCGTCACCATATACAGTATGTACCTACCTGCCGGCGTTTGGAAAGTAATGCGCGCAAAATAGCTAGATCGTATTGCTATAGCTGGTGTTTCACGCCACACAGCAGAGCGCCTGAAACATTTGCTGTATTTATCTTCTCCGCGTGTGAAAAAGCAAACAGGAACGACCATTCAAAGATGGTCCAATGCTATCCATTGGACGGACTGATACTGCATAGTGCACAGTTCTTGCCAAACAGTATGCACTTCACGAACTCTTGCTTTGCGAAAAAAATCACTAAGAAACCTTGACTTGTCCTTGTGCGCGTTGGTATTGAATACAACTGTTCGTCAATGTGACCACAAATCTCACCCGTTCGCCAGCTGACATAATTTCAATACTTTTGTGATCTCGGCACCCATTAATCTCAGTGTTCAAGTTTTAAATCCAATTTTTAAAGGTCGGTCAAATACATGAATATGTCGGTCGATTTCGAGATTACTTGCGCAAAATTGGTAGTGGACGTATCAAAACGGGTGGTGTTGAGCGCGATGCATACGGTAGCCGATCTGATTGCAGCACAGACAAAGACACGCATTCTGTTCGAACTACTTCATCGTGATCCGGATCGCAAAGGAAAATACGCAGAGGTCGGCCGACAATATCACATTTCGTCAGAGTTTGCTGGCAAAAATATTATAACACAACGTACCTTGTACATACCAACATATACCAGCGCAAAAGTTGAAGTCCCAAAAAGTCAAATTGTGTACATGCAGGCGGAGAAAAGGCTGAACATTGCCTGTGATGCGCTGAAGAAGGCGGAGGACAATTTACCGCGCTCCACAAGTAGCGCAGCGGAGGCAACAGTGCAACGTGTTAGTACGAGTTCTGTTTGACTGGAAGCTGACACAATAAACTTAAGACTGTGGATGCTTTTGTGCGCGTTGGGTTACAGTTGGTAATTGTTCACAGCACTTCTCAGACACCATGTTTTGTGACGATATTGCAGAGGACGGTGAAAGAAAGTCTTCTCACAGCAGAAAGTGTCCTGGCTGAATTACTCGTCGACCGACAAAGCCTAACCAACACTATGGTGGAAACGCTTGCACAAGACATCCTGTTGACGGTCAAATGTCTGCTGTATTCAGAATTCCGTAAGTACTCATATTGTGGGTCTGCTACATATATATGTACATGCATACAGTACGTACAGTATATCCAATTAGATCTCCTCCCAAAACAAAATTGATGAAGTGGAAACACCCTCTGAACCTACTTATGGCTGAGTAGATCACCTAAGCAGTTCACCCGTGTACCTTTCAGCAGGTCAAAATATACTTTCTTGGAGCCGTTGCGCTGTGTGATTCACATGCATGTGTTTGCAGATTCAGGTTGCAAATTAAGTCTGTTTCACAACATTTTTTGATCAATGCAGGTAGGCGCCATTTGCGGTCTGCCCCGCTGACGCCTGCAGGCGCAAGAGGCGCAAGTCTCAATCAGCTAAAAATTGCAGCTGGTTCTGTAGAAGCTCATTCTGTTTAAAAATGCGGCATTCAATATTGCACTTGGCACAAAATTTTAGGACAATAAAGTTGTCGCGTGCCCACAGGTGAACTTTATTTGAGGCTCGTTCGCAGCCGAACTGCCACCGGAAGCGGTCTACCGAAAGCAGGCCATCATCAACATATTGAGACAGGTTGACAGCATGCTGCTCCATCGACAGATTTACTCATCATCGAAGCATGCACTGGCAAATGAGATCAACAATAAAATCGACAACTCCTCCGACCCTGGTCATAAGAAAGCCGAAACTGTGATCGGACCAAAAAACCAAAATTTCAGGTTGTTTATGAATTGGAACTTTAACTAGATACTGCATGTATAGCTACAACCTGCTACTACGTAAAAACACCATCCAGTTTTCGGGCGCGCAGTTCTCGAGATTTCAGGTGACAGAATGGAGTACTATACATGTTGGTCATATACAGCAACTTTCCATCTCAGAAGCAGTTCCACTACTTTCGGAAAGAGAATCATCGAAACGGTTGCTGGCGCAAGCACAATGCCGAACCGACAGTGCACAGAGTTTGATGTCAATCATATGATATTCGAGACCGTGTGGGACACACTCGTCCGCACCTGGCTGTTCGAGGACAACAAGCTCGTGAATAAACAACGCGATGGCATATTCTACAAAAGTTTTTACCAGGTTGGCTGGTCATGAGGATGTCGAGTTTGAAGGATCCTTTTTGGGAAATATCGAAGTTTGTGTTCGTCATTTCAAACGTTCAGTTGTGGAAATTAAAGGTCTCTGCTATTTGCTATTTCTGAAATGCTATGTAAATACGTATGTATGTGTAGCTGTCAAAAATTCGAGTTTTTCAGCTGCGCAAGTCTGAGGCCGGATCTGACCGGTGGGACGAAGAAATGGAGTGCACAGTGAAAAACGTTTGCGACATGCTCGTGTCGTATGGATGGGAAGAGCTGGCCAAGTACCTGCGAGACAGACTCACGCAAACCCACCTCGATCTGATGTTATCGTTGAACTCAAAATCCGGCGGTGAGAAAACGCTCATCTTTCACTTTTTTTCAAAATCGTTTTCGACAAACCTTCTTGACGTTTAAAATTTGTGAACGTGTGACTAAAAACAAACAACCACAAGAAAAAATACTGGTGAAGCATTTTGACGCACAATGATGTATCATGATGCTGAAGTATAAGAGCAAAACATCATGATGCATCAAGACGCGTCAACGTGCGTCAAAAAGGTCCGTCAGACAGATCTTGATGCACAATGAAGTCAATCCCGAAATTCAGGCGGTGAAAAATGGCTTGCATCAGCCTGTTGACCGCTTGGTTTCGGTGTTTGTGGTGTCACCGCTTTTCAGTTTGCAGCGTAATGTTTCGTGGAATGTCGGTTGTGTTGACGCTCCATCCTGGTACAGTAGTTTTTCCCATAAAAGATGTTTATAAAGCCGCTCGATGGGCTCCACAGGACGTGTGTTGTTCTTCGTAACACCTTATTTCGGAAACTTGAGAATTTTTCCATAAATGGTGTTTACGAAGCCGCCCGCTGAGCTGTTGTGCTCCAAAGTACATGTGTAGTTCTTCAAAACACCTTATTTCGGAAACTTGAGAAATTTCCCACAAAAGGTGTTTATAAAGCCGCTCGATGGGCTCCACAGGACGTGTGTTGTTCTTCGTAACACCTTATTTCGGAAACTTGAGAAATTGCCCATAAAAAGTGTTTATAAGCCGCCCGCTGGGCTGTTGTGCTCCAAAGTACATGTGTAGTTCTTCAAAACACCTTATTTCGGAAAGTTGAGAAATTTCCCACAAAAGGTGTTTATAAAGCCGCTCGATGGGCTCCACAGGACGTGTGTTGTTCTTCGTAACACCTTATTTCGGAAACTTGAGAAATTGCCCATAAAAAGTGTTTATAAGCCGCCCGCTGGGCTGTTGTGCTCCAAAGTACATGTGTAGTTCTTCAAAACACCTTATTTCGGAAACTTGAGAAATTTCCCATAAAAGGTGTTTATAAAGCCGCTCGATGGGCTCCACAGGACGTGTGTTGTTCTTCGTAACACCTTATTTCGGAAACTTGAGAAATTTCCCTTAAAAGGTGTTTATAAGCCGCCCGCTGGGCTGTTGTGCTCCAAAGTACATGTGTAGTTCTTCAAAACACGTGATTTCGGAAACTTCTGTTCATATATTGCCTCGAAATTTCCCATAAAAGATGTTTATATGTCGCGCGCTGGGCTGCTGTGCTCCACAGGACGGGTGTTGTTCTTCTTAATACCTTATTTCGGAAACTTGAGAAATTTCCCATAAAAAGTGTTTATAAGCCGCCCGCTGGGCTGTTGTGCTCCAAAGTACATGTGTAGTTCTTCAAAACACCTTATTTCGGAAACTTGAGAAATTTCCCATAAAAGGTGTTTATAAAGCCGCTCGATGGGCTCCACAGGACGTGTGTTGTTCTTCTTCACACCTTATTTCGGAAACTTCTGGAGAATTCCCAAAAAATGTGTTTATACGCCGCCCACTGTGCTCCACAGGACGTGTTGGAAAATCTTCAAAATACCAATCTGTGATAAAGTTCTGCGAGCAGTGAGCAATATAGATCACAAAAAGAGTCTCATGGGGCTTATTTGGAAAATCGTCCGAAAAGTGGATTTCCTGGGGGAAGGGCCCCCTCTGGTACGCCTGTTCCCTCTCCATGGTACGCCTGCCCCCAGGCCTAAAATTGGCATTTTTAGGCCTCAAATCTGTAATTTTTGGCCAATGTTGTCTAATCAATATCGCCAAAATATCCTTTTTATGGAGAATTATTTCAAAATGGGAAAAACTTGAGAAATTTCCCATAAAAGGTGTTTATAAAGCCGCTCGATGGGCTCCACAGGACGTGTGTTGTTCTTCTTAACACCTTATTTCGGAAACTTGAGAAATTTCCCATAAAAGGTGTTTATAAAGCCACCGATGGGCTCCACAGGACGTGTGTTGTTCTTCTTAACACCTTATTTCGGTAACTTCTGGAGAATTCCCAAAAAGGTGTTTATACGGTAAAAACGGTTTTTTCCTGAGCCAGATAGATTTCCAAACTAAAGCAGGTGAAAACAAGGCGTTTTCGGACATGCGATACACAAATGGCACTTGTTAAGCTGTATAACCAGCAAACAACTGCCTGAAAGTAGGTAGGTGTTTAGTGAATTCCTTGAGTACTTGTTGGCAATTTGCTTGAAAAAAAACGGTTTTTTTTCTGAAAATATAAATTACTGACCCACTGGACACTAGGTATTGGGTATTGGCTGTGGTCAAAAAATACCGGTATTGTCCCCATGCCTGGTTCCGATTTCTTTTTAATCGATATTCTCTTTTTATTCTTTTTATGATGCAAGCTTTTTGAAGCAAAAAAACCAACCGAACCTTTTTGACGCCTCATGATGCAACGTGCATCATAATGCTTCACCAGTATTTTTTCTTGTGAACTGTTGAGCGTTCGTATTCAGTTGCGGCCATCGTCTATACGCAAACGACCGGCCGAAACAACAACAACAAGCAAATTGGCGTGATCTTTCGTCCAGCCGGAGAGGCAAGCAAACCGTACATGTTGACCGACGGGCCCAGCCCATTGATACGCAATATGGAGCTACACTCGGACTACGCTGAGTACACGCTCCAACCGACCGCTGTGAACAACATTGTCTTTACGTTCAAGCACGACAGCAAGAAAGTGCGACCTCCACCTTTTCGTGTGACGAAGTCGTGTTCGAATTTGGCGTCCACATTTCAGATCTTGGCGCACGATGTGAGCAAGAACATGTGTCAGTTGTTGGATGTTAAATTGAGTCACAAGTTCATGCGGGACCAAACGATTGTGATTGGGTCGTCATCGACTTTGCATTCCGCCGGCGTTTATGTGATTCATCCGACCAATTTTAACGCTGATAAACTGACGAAGGTAGGTCACCGAAACCTTAGGAATTTATAATATTGCGTGAGCACTTCACTAGAACAGGAATCGTTTATTTTTTGCATGGCGCGAAAATTTTTGAATTTTGGCAAGGTTTAGGAAATAATTGATAATGTTTGCGTCAATCTTCAGAACATGTTTCGTCAGTGGCAAATTGCTGAGATCCGTGCAAAACCGCCACGAGAACACTTGATGCCGCAGAAAGTGCTGTGCTACGGCGTATCGGCTGTGAATCAATTCCACATTATTGTGGCAGGTACATGCGATATGTAGTGAAGAGGGATATGATCAAATCAGGAGGGCATACTCCATTTTGTCTTCACGTGATCCGTAAAATTATGGCTAGCTATCGTGCACACCAAAAAACGCGTTGCTAATTCTTCTTTCTGCAGATCGCTCTGACAACGAAAAATTCGTGCACACGTTCAACCTTTACTCAAGCAAATGGGAGTGCATGGAAATTGACTGTCCCGAAATGAAACGACTTTTGGACGGCAAGTTAGTGCAGGAGAAGTTCGATTTGTGAATTCAGACGCGACGCAGCGGTCGGCCTTACATTTATGTGTCGCACAGAATTCACGCATTCGTGGGTGTGTCGAAGCTGCTACGAAACAACCCTCAATTGGTGTTGCTGGGTGAAGATCCAGATAGGATGGAGCCAATAGTGTTACTCTACAACGTGGCCGAGGACAGGTCGTGCATTCTGGGCAACTCGCACAACACATTGCCCGGGATGGGCACGCACTTTGATCGGGTAGGTTGGTGAAAACATGGTTTTAAAATTTTGACTATTGACGTACAAACATACTACATAAGCGTCATGGACAACTCTCCCAAAAAGTATTACCGTTTGCAGAAATACACATTTATGCCGATGAGTATGCCGAGCAGCTCACGAACATCCGAGGTGAACGCTATTCCGTCGCATTTGTACTTGGTGGTCGACAGTGCCAGCGAGTACGGGCACAATTGTCGTGTGCTGCGCTACGTGCGTGGTGCTCAACCTAACGAATACCAAGACGAGACGGGAGCATGGGAGTTGGTACCCGACTATACTGACGACCATGTAAAAGTGCCAACTAACTCATCGCTGACTGTGATTCACCGCTTCCTGTAGAACAAAACCATTCACGTCCAGTGACTCGTTATCACTGGATATACCTACATGTATACTGTACATCACAGAATGCAGAATATATTCAAGGTCACACACATTATAGACAAGTTGAGCATGCAGCTGGTGTTCATTGACTAATTTCATAGCTCCACCGAACATTATTCCGTGTTCTAGCATACTGTAACTGGCACGAAAATAGTACATGTGTACGCAGTTTTGTTTGCATTTTTCGCAGCTTATATTCGTTTTCGCTATACACTACTGAAATATGATTTTGAGTGAATTTGATAAGCGCAAGCAATCTAGCATGAAACGGACGAACGTCAAACAAATGTAATCAAAATGAACTGATACATAATGCTGTAGTATTTTGCGTAACAACCGCAGATTCAAAGCCCACATGCAGTGACTCATACTTCAGTCGTCTGTGTGAAATTCTTTGTCATTTCTTCAAACTTGGGAGCGACCAACTCGATAAGTTGTCGAAGTTTTTTTGTCCGACAGCTGTCACCGCTGATTTTATTGATCAAACCGACCGTGGCTTGGAAGTCCGCGTCAGCAAGCGTTGCTTTGTCTCCGTCGTCTACACCGACCGACAAGCTTAACGCATCCGTATTGAGGATCACCTGCCTTAACACATCCTCTAGTTGTTCGTGAAGTTCATCGTGCAGTGGTTCCTTTCGTATGTCAACAACACAACGCAACAGTTTGTGCAATGCACCAGCTGGAAACGACAGGGCTCTGTCGATCGCAGCTGACAGGATTCTCGTCGCGTTTTTCAGCTCATTGATGTGGTCATCGACAGCCAATCCGTCATCTAAACTCAGCGCGATGTTCGACTCGCAGATGTGGTCAATGGAACGTTGTGCAGCCGAGAGCAATTCGTCGTCTGAAGTGAAAACGCTACACTTCATTTCTAAATCTGCGTGCAATATAAAATTTGTTTCTCCCCACTATGGCTGTGATCAGATAAATACCGTAATTTGCCATTCCGCATTTGTCTAATCACTGCCTATGTAACGTTGCTGTCTCTTGTGTGTTGCCTAATGTGAAAGACTTCGGTGGTGTGTGCTCAACAACAATGAAGAACCAAGAAAGCAGCATCATATGTAATAGAAGTGGCCGATGTTGAAATAAACCAAGGCCTTGCAAAATCATGCTGGGGACGACACCTGCCATGTAAAATGTCAGTTCATTGCTGGTACCAATCAATCACAAGGGACGCAATATTTGAACGCATACATACCTGGGCTTTTGAACAATGCAATTCTGTGGCCGATTTCTCGATATTGCGGCTCGCACGCCATGATCAGTTTCCGAAGTTCCGTTGTTCGACAACTGTCAACGCTGATGCTGCTGATCAGAATGACCATTGATTGGAAGTCCGCGTCCGCGAACAACGCTCCCACGTGCTTTTCATCGACAGCGCGATCCCACATCACATCAACATTGACGATCGTTTGCAGCAACACATTTTCCAGTTGTTCATGAATATCATTGTTCAGCTGTTTCGATCGTACGTCGGTAACGTGACACAACAGTTTGTGCAATGAACAGACTGGGAACGATAAGGCTCTCATTCGCAGAGTAAGCAGCAGCATTGCCACGCGTTTTAGTTCTTGTTCATATTCATTCATAGCCAGCTCGCCTGGCAGGTTGATCGATTCAATAATGACATCTATCGATCGCTGCGCATTCGACCGCAGCTGATCATCTGAAGTTGAAATGCTGGATTCAAACGAGTAAGCACCCAACATGATGGGACTCACCCGGCTGGGCGGCCAGGGGCTAACAACTAAAATGCACAGTGTCCGAAGGAGAGCGGCTACTGCGTTACACTTCAGATCGGAGGAAGCGGCAATACTCCTCCGCTCCAAAAGCCTCAACCTTTACAGCACACCAAATGTGCCTACCAAATACACTTACGATATTTCATTCCATCCCAGAATTGTGATTTGCCTGACCCATTCTAATAAACACCACTGAGGCAATTTTCTATGCATACCTTGAGTGTTAAACATCTCAATTCGGAGGCGAACTTCCTGAAAGTACCGAGCGGTCAACTGCAACATCCTTCGCAGTGTTTGTGTCCGACAGCTGTCAACGCTGATGTCGTTGATCAGACACAGCATCGACCGGAAATCCTTGCAAGCCATCAACACTTTGGCGCCATCGTCCTCGACGGCGCAATCCCACAGCAGCATGGCATTTCGGATCGCATGTATCAACATACCCTCTAATCGTTCATGTGTGTCATCATTTAACTGTTCCTTTCGGGTGTCAACAACGTGACACAACAGTTTGTGCAACGAAGCCGGTGGAAGCATCAGGTTTCTGGTTGCCAGTGAAAGTTGACTCAATGTAACGTGTCTCAGCTGCTGTTCGTACTCAACCATGGCGCGTTCGTCATTAGTTTTCAGCTTGACAATTGAATCACAAATTTCATCCACGTTATGTTGTGCTGCCGATAGCAAGTGAAGATCTGAACAAGAAATATAGAACTTTGTACGATACAAAAATTTCTTCTTCGAAACCCTTTTCAAGTAGAGGCACCAGAAAAAGTGTGGTTAGGTTTTTAATCTTAGGAAGTGTTTTTACACCGCAAAGAGCAACTGTTTCCTCTCCAAAAAAAAGCTGCCCGACAGTTGCCTTTTAATGAGTTTCCAACCAACTGACCAGCCTGTTTTACGATTGGTGAGAATCTAACTCAGGTCACCCAGCTGCTCAAGTCAAGATCACATGATATGGTATGATTGATTATCGTCCTGTACCACAGGCTCGGTACGCACCTTTAGCAGCAGCCTCCGCCGCAATTTGTCGGGCGACATTTTGAAATTCCGGAGCTGCTAATTCGATCAGTTCTTGTAGATCTTTCGTTCGACAGCTGTCGGCGCTCATATTGTTGATGAACGCGACTGTGGCTTGAAAGTCGTTGTCGGCCAGCAACGCGCTTACGCCATCGTTATCGAGCGCACGCTCCAGTGTCATGATAGCATCACCGATCACACGACAAAGTACAACTTCCAGTTGCTCATGAATCTGATTCGTCAGCAGCTGCTTTCGTGCGTCAACAATATGACTCACCAGTTTGTGCAGTGAAGCCGACGGCAGCGACTGACGGTAAACGCACAGAATATGCTGGATATTTTCAATGAATTTTAGCTTCCATTCGTACGTAATGGAAGCCTGATCGTCATTAAGCTTCAGCCACAATTTCGACTTGCAGAGATAGTCGACGGTTCGTTGAGCTGACAATTGTAGCGATCTCAGCTTATCTTCCGGCAATTTATGTTCCAATAATTCTGACAACATCTGCATTGTTTCAGATGCTTCCATTTGCCATTCGGCAACGATCATCTGCACAACCCTTTGTCGGACAGTGCGACGTTCAATGTTGTCCATCGCCGATGTAAATGGATTGCCATCAAACAATGAGTTGACAACGACATGTATCGTGTCAAGTGTTGGTAGTACGGTACACTGGCTGGGATTCGTTTGTTGTTTACGCACAAACAGATTGACTGCCATTGTGTGCACAACATTGGTAGCACTCCATGTGCTCAGTAACGTGTGAAGATCAGTGGGATCAGAGACCGGTTTGATGTACTTGGCCGCTTCGGACAACATCTTATCGATGGGATGCCTGGTGTCCCGGCAATATAGCGGATACAGCTTGCACAGCATTTGATGAACAACGAGCACTGTTGGATGGCTCGGAAAGAACATCGGTTTGGCCATGGCGTTTTTCTTGAATGCTTCTCCGAAGTGCGTTTTACGCACTGAAATATCAACAGTTGACATAGAACTACTGGAATGGAAAGCGAGAATGTTTTTCTCTTTGGCTGGTTGAACGATCAACTAGTAGCCTATGTTACAACAAAACCAACCGTTAAAGAATCCGGACGAATCCGTGTTGAGCATGCTTGTCAGTGCAATGCAGTGGCTAAGCAACGCTTCATCATCAGTCCTGGTGGCACGCAGCAGCCAGCCATCGATGGTGTCCCTTCGAACGTTGTCAGCATCTTCACTTAAACAGTCAACCAGGGGCATCTCTTTCGCACCTCTGGACCAAGCAGAAGCATTGAAGAATAAGCGACCGAGTTTGAGTTTCGTTGGATCTTCGTTGTGCCAGAATTCTAGTTTGGTGATAGTCGCGTATCGGAAGGCTGCAATGCAAAAAAGGCAACATTGAGCTGTTGTAGAATGTGAGACTAGTGAAGAGCAACATAACAACACGTCCATTTGCTACTCAACCTTCGGCCAAGCTGAACAGCCAGCCAAATTACATAGCAGGTGCTGCAGCCCAATGCAGGGGAGACCGATTTGTTCCTTGGTCGCAATTGTATTTTGTCGTGGACTTATTGAACATTGTGCGTCAAAGAAAATAAAACTTCTGGAATGATTTAAGAAATAACAAACAAAAACGAACTCTCAACGGCTTCTTCCACACGTAATATGCGCATGAATCGATCGGTTCTTTTCGCAACGTCACGAGACTGCTGTCTGGCGCCCAAGTAGTACAACAATGTGTGGTTGGACAGGTTCAACTTAGCGACGAGGGCTTGTTGTCGTTCATCTGACCAGCTCGCACACGATTCAACGAACTCATCGAAAATCGTCACCAATTGATCACGTAATGTTGTAGTGTCGATGCGATCGTCAACTTTGAATGCTGTGGCACGAGCGATAACTGCATTCACGCTGTCGATACCGTAGTGCTCGCTGTCACCATCATCGGGATGGATTTTTACCATTTCCGCGTATCTACGCGACCTGAACTCATTAGGTTGAAATCAGTATGGGAACCGAAAGGTAGACTTTCCATGACCATATTTAAACAGTGTGATCAAGATCACAACTAACTTTCCCAGTAAGTCATCGCGACACCAAATAATCCGTTGGCCGCTGGCTATTTCACTCAGCACCACTCCGAAGCTGAACACATCTGACTTGACAGAGGGAGCCGATGGAGCGCTGCCAACTTTCGTCTTAAATTCAGAGCAGGACTCGGGCGAGCGATATGAACCACCTTCTCCATAGCCGGCCTTGTCTGGCTGTATGCTCTCGGTTTCGCTGATTATTTGACCAAAATCGCCCACCTTCCATAGTCGAATGTTGCTTTGTAGAATGCTGGAATTCTCATGTGTTTGTTTTTAGTCGATGGAACCTGAACCCTGAACCTTTCGACGCAAGCGCCCATCTCACACACACTTTTCTGGTTTCACATCGCGGTGCATCAGTCGACGTTCGTGCAAATACAGCAGTCCGTCAATGATCTGTATTCCGAATTCGAGTGTGCGCCAAATCGTCGGTTGACTGTGTGATGTATGATCGAAGATGCTATCTGCCAATGTTGATGAGCTGCACTGCTCCATGATCACAATCGGTTCGGGGTCCGTGAACGCGAAGCTGAAGTATAATATAGGTTGAAATGATGTAAAAACGTACATGCCTTGTGTCGGTCTGCAGGTGGGAAGGTAATTTTTGTCCGACAAAAAAGAGGATGAAGGTGACGTAAACATTTGGGGATCTGGAAAAGTTAAAAAATATACTGTGGCACATTGAACTGATGAATTGGTGAACACAGTTCAAGATTTTTTGTGGCATAGTAAACTTCCAAATTCGCTGCCGCACAGTAAAATACGCCCCATAGTTAGTGTCAGGTTCTAAACCCGGAAAGTCAGCTTTTGAAACATTCGGACAGCAGACGCACGTGCAGCTTGTCAGCCAGCCAGCCAGCTGCGCGCAATGTTTCTGAACAGCGCGTGGTTAGCGTTCGGGTTCAGAACGTGACATTAATTATGGGGCGTATTTCACTGTGTGGCAGCGAATTTAGAAATTTTCTATACTGATCAATTTACTCGATCAAGTGCATCGATTACGCAGGGTTACTATACTCTGACAATGATACTGGGAGAAACTTTTCAAGCGCGTTGCCTGATCCTTGTCAACTGTCAAGTGCACGCAACTGGCGCAGCCAGCTGAGTATCGTAGCATTTCGCAAAATCACTGCGTCAGACTTGCGCGTTGACTGGCTGGCAACCACGTGACCGCTTGTAGCTGATACATGCATAACGCTCATTACGGATCAGGCAAGAGTAATGTCAGAATATACATCGTCAAATTTGATATGTCCTTCTTACTTGATCTTGATCAAATGCGGGCAGGTGTTGTCGACCAACAGACCGCTTTTGACGATCCGTTCCACTTCTTTCAGTCCCCCCTCTTCCTTGTGGAATGTCTTGACAACGAACGGTTGAACAGGCAGATATGGAATGCGCATCACTCTGCCGAAACCGCCACTGTCGATCTCATTCGCTTCGTTCTTGATCAGATCAACTATCCGTTCTCTGGATTCGTGGTCGATCTCCGTCAAATTAGATTCAGTGCCAGCGCGTTTGATCGCGCCAAGTAACGCAACAAACACGGTTCGCAGATCAACGTAAATGGTGGTTGCCGCCCTCTCAAGTGTCTCGAGGACACATTCGATAGCAAAGAACAAATAGTACGTGTAGATATTGACACCGCATCGGCCGTGTTGACGTTTCTCAGCCAGAATGAGCCCAGCCACGTGCTCCAGTATGACCTCGAGCGTCTCATATGTTTCGACGCATGAGAAATAATGTTCGCCTTTGTGGTTGTTCGTGATGTCGTCAATCAGCACAACAAACACTTGCCGCAGCTCAGTGACAGTTCGTGTTTCCATTGTGGTCAGTGAAGGTACCTAAAGAACGATTCAAAGAAGACTTCCATTAATGACGCTTTCCGCTTTCTATCTTGGATGGCATCAGGCACCTTACCAATGTTGCATTGGCCTCACCTTGAAGGCAGCAACTTTGCATGTTTTGCGCACTCAAAACCAGAGTGATGATGTAACAGCACTGACTTGGCCAGTTTTCACAGACGGGCGAGACGCCAGGCCTACTCAATGCGAACACCTTCGGGCCAGTTGACCTCCAACAGGCACCATTTCTTATTGCTCGTGTGAAACATCAATTCGTGTGCAGAAAACTGCTTGCCAGTGAGTGAAAACGGTCAAAACGTAGCTAGAATTGATGGAAAGGAGCAACGTTGGCTCAAATCGGTTTTCTCTGCGCATCAAATTTATGTGCCTCTGTCGTAATTCATTGTCGTGATAATCTAAACCTGGATAGTTTCGGCACAGAGATCCCAAAACGAACCTGCGCCAACAAGAAACCGTGCGCAGGGTCATGCCCGTGTACGCCCTTCGATCGGCAAGCACCGCACAGGTCATATTGCCAGCACTCAACGCATTCGAATCTGGGTCCGATGACAGATTTGATGCCACAACCATCGCAACTGATATCATCGTGCACTTGGTCATAGGCTGACATCTGAACAACAGAATTAAATGAACACTATATTTGTTCGGTTTCGAGTTATGAGTAGAACCACAGAATGATCAATGCTTAGCAAATTCCTGACCTCAATTTGCGTGAATGTGTGTTGTCTACAGTATGTTGCCCGTCCAATTTGCACTGATCGCACAGGTCGAAATCAGGACAAACGTCGTATAGCCGGATGAACTATATCAGACCTGGACATCTCAATAATTCTCGACTATAGTTGAGAAAACGCAAATTTGGCTGAAAATTTACAGTGCAAGGTGCACATAGCCATATTTTGGTACCACAAGCATGAAAAAAATTTTAATTTAATATTTGGAGCAATGTTCGATATACGAAATTTGATTTGAAATTTTTGTGCGCAGTTAACACGCTGCGAGCGCACAAAAGCACTTAAGCGTGCTTATGTGGAACCGTAACCAAGTTTGACCAATTTTAACACTCATGAAAAATGCAAAATGAAAAATATTCCAACATGCTCCTGCCATACGACCCAACGCGATCATTTTGGAAGTATATTACAAAAATTTGGTTTTGTCGAGCCTGGGTATGGATTGATATACTGCAGTGCTAGCACCGTTTACCATACGGTTGTGGTGACATCAACGGAAAACTTGTTTGACGCATACAGTTGGTGTGCTGCTTCACATTTGCACGTTCACGGGTCTGTGTGTAAAGATAACGTTACATACGCGTTCATTCAGATATGAGACCACACTAATGCTCAGTGTGGTCGAAGGCATTCAAAACAAACACGATCATCTTGAAACCCACACTCTCCCTCACTCCGATCAACACGATCATTGAAGCGCACACAGTGCCACTACAATCGTGCATAAGCCACAACTAGGCAATAAGTGTTGGCTAAATAATAAAAATAATAATGTTATTATTCTTTCTTTTACTGGACACTATTGTCAGTATTACTTGACATTTTGATGTGTATTGTGTACGTTTCGCATGACAATCCGTTTCTGGACACCTGACCATTCAAATCGCAAACTGTGAGACTGAACTGCCATGATCACAGACATTTTACTGTTAGTATGAGGTTATGCGATCCATTGGGCTATTCCACAATTGGGCTAAAATTGCATTCGTTCTCAACACCAATGACGACAGACGGGTCACGAACGCGCACCTCTACAATTGGGCTAAAATTGCATTTGTTCTCAACACCAATGACGACAGACGGGTCACGAACGCGCACCTCTACAATTGGGCTAAAGTTGCATTTGTTCTCAACACCAATGACGACAGACGGGTCACGAACGCGCACCTCTACAATTGGGCTAAAATTTCATTTGTTCTCAACACCAATGATGACAGACGGGTCACCAACACGCACCTCTACAATTGGGCAAAAATTGCATTTGCTCTCAACACCAGTGACGACACACGGGTCACGAACGCGCACCTCTACAATTGGGCTAAAATTGCATTTGCTCTCAACACCAATGACGACAGACGGGTCACGAACGCGCACCTCTACAATTGGGCTAAAATTGCATTTGTTCTCAACACCAATGACGACAGACGGGTCACGAACGCGCACCTCTACAATTGGGCTAAAATTGCATTTGTTCTCAACACCAATGACGACAGACGGGTCACGAACGCGCACCTCTACAATTGGGCTAAAATTGCATTTGTTCTCAACACCAATGACGACAGACGGGTCACGAACACGCACCTCTACAATTGGGCTAAAATTGCATTTGCTCTCAACACCAATGACAACAGACGGGTCACGAACGCGCACCTCTACAATTGGGCTAAAATTGCATTTGTTCTCAACACCTATGACGACAGACGGGTCACGAACGCGCACCTCTACCGTTGGGCTAAAATTGCATTTGTTCTCAACACCAATGACGACAGACGGGTCACGAACGCGCACCTCTACAATTGGGCTAAAATTGCATTTGTTCTCAACACCAATGACGACAGACGGGTCACGAACGCGCACCTCTACAATTGGGCTAAAATTGCATTTGTTCTCAACACCAATGACGACAGACGGGTCACGAACGCGCACCTCTACAATTGGGCTAAAATTGCATTTGTTCTCAACACCAATGACGGCAGACGGGTCACGAACGCGCACCTCTACAGTTGGGCTAAAATTGCATTTGTTCTCAACACCAATGACGACAGACGGGTCACGAACGCGCACCTCTACAATTCGGCTAAAATTGCATTTGTTCTCAACACCAATGACGACAGACGGGTCACGAACGCGCACCTCTACAATTGGGCTAAAATTTCATTTGTTCTCAACACCAATGACGACAGACGGGTCACGAACGCGCACCTCTACAATTGGGCTAAAATTGCATTTGTTCTCAACACCAATGACGGCAGACGGGTCACGAACACGCACCTCTACAATTGGGCTAAAATTGCATTTGTTCTCAACACCAATGACGACAGACGGGTCACGAACGCGCACCTCTACAATTGGGCTAAAATTGCATTTGTTCTCAACACCAATGACGGCAGACGGGTCACGAACACGCACCTCTACAATTGGGCTAAAATTGCATTTGTTCTCAACACCAATGACGACATACGGGTCACGAACGCGCACCTCTACAATTGGGCTAAAATTGCATTTGTTCTCAACACAAATGACGACAGACGGGTCACGAACGCGCACCTCTACAATTGGGCTAAAATTTCATTTGTTCTCAAAACCAATCACGACAGACGGGTCACGAACGCGCAACTCTACAATTGGGCTAAAATTGCATTTGTTCTCAACACCAGTGACGACAGACGGGTCACGAACGCGCACCTCTACAATTGGGCTAAAATTGCATTTGTTCTCAACACCAATGACGACAGACGGGTCACGAACGCGCACCTCTACAATTGGGCTAAAATTGCATTTGTTCTCAACACCAATGACGACAGACGGGTCACGAACCCGCACCTCTACAATTGGGCTAAAATTGCAATTGTTCTCAACATCAATGATGACAGACGGGTCACCAACACGCACCTCTACAATTGGGCGAAAATTGCATTTGCTCTCAACACCAGTGACGACAGACGGGTCACGAACGCGCACCTCTACAATTGGGCTAAAATTGCATTTGTTCTCAACACCAATGACGACAGACGGGTCACGAACGCGCACCTCTACAATTGGGCTAAAATTTCATTTGTTCTCAAAACCAATCACGACAGACGGGTCACGAACGCGCAACTCTACAATTGGGCTAAAATTGCATTTGTTCTCAACACCAGTGACGACAGACGGGTCACGAACGCGCACCTCTACAATTGGGCTAAAATTGCATTTGTTCTCAACACCAATGACGACAGACGGGTCACGAACGCGCACCTCTACAATTGGGCTAAAATTGCATTTGTTCTCAACACCAATGACGACAGACGGGTCACGAACCCGCACCTCTACAATTGGGCTAAAATTGCATTTGTTCTCAACACCAATGACGACAGACGGGTCACGAACCCGCACCTCTACAATTGGGCTAAAATTGCATTTGTTCTCAACACCAATGACGACAGACGGGTCACGAACGCGCACCTCTACAATTGGGCTAAAATTTCATTTGTTCTCAACACCAATGACGACAGACGGGTCACGAACGCGCACCTCTACAATTGGGCTAAAATTGCATTTGTTCTCAACACCAATGACGACAGACGGGTCACGAACGCGCACCTCTACAATTGGGCTAAAATTGCATTTGTTCTCAACACCAGTGACGACAGACGGGTCACGAACACGCACCTCTACAATTGGGCTAAAATTGCATTTGTTCTCAACACCAATGACGACAGACGGGTCACGAACGCGCACCTATACAATTGGGCTAAAATTGCATTTGTTCTCAACACCAATGACGACAGACGGGTCACGAACCCGCACCTCTACAATTGGGCTAAAATTGCATTTGTTCTCAACACCAATGACGACAGACGGGTCACGAACCCGCACCTCTACAATTGGGGCTCAACGCCAACGACGACAGACGGGTCACGAACGCGCACCTCTACAATTGGGCTAAAATTGCATTTGTTCTCAACACCAATGACGACAGACGGGTCACGAACGCGCACCTCTGCAATTGGGCTAAAATTGCATTTGTTCTCAACACCAGTGACGACAGACGGGTCACGAACACGCACCTCTACAATTGGGCTAAAATTGCATTTGTTCTCATCACCAGTGACGACAGACGGGTCACGAACACGCAGCTCTACAATTGGGCTAAAATTGCATTTGTTCTCAACACCAGTGACGACAGACGGGTCACGAACACGCAGCTCTACAATTGGGCTAAAATTGCATTTGTTCTCAACACCAGTGACGACAGACGGGTCACGAACACGCAGCTCTACAATTGGGCTAAAATTGCATTTGTTCTCAACACCAGTGACGACAGACGGGTCACGAACACGCACCTCTACAATTGGGCTAAAATTGCATTTGTTCTCAACACCAATGACGACAGACGGGTCACGAACCCGCACCTCTACAATTGGGCTAAAATTGCATTTGTTCTCAACACCAATGACGACAGACGGGTCACGAACCCGCACCTCTACAATTGGGCTAAAATTTCATTTGTTCTCAACACCAATGACGACAGACGGGTCACGAACGCGCACCTCTACAATTGGGCTAAAATTTCATTTGTTTTCAACACCAATGACGACAGACGGGTCACGAACGCGCACCTCTACAATTGGGCTAAAATTGCATTTGTTCTCAACACCAATGACGACAGACGGGTCACGAACGCGCACCTCTACAATTGGGCTAAAATTGCATTTGTTCTCAACACCAATGACGACAGACGGGTCACGAACACGCACCTCTACAATTGGGCTAAAATTGCATTTGTTCTCAACACCAATGACGACAGACGGGTCACGAACGCGCACCTCTACAATTGGGCTAAAATTGCATTTGTTCTCAACACCAATGACGACAGACGGGTCACGAACCCGCACCTCTACAATTGGGCTAAAATTGCATTTGTTCTCAACACCAATGACGACAGACGGGTCACGAACGCGCACCTCTACAATTGGGCTAAAATTTCATTTGTTCTCAACACCAATGACGACAGACGGGTCACGAACGCGCACCTCTACAATTGGGCTAAAATTTCATTTGTTCTCAACACCAATGACGACAGACGGGTCACGAACCCGCACCTCTACAATTGGGCTAAAATTTCATTTGTTCTCAACACCAATGACGACAGACGGGTCACGAACCCGCACCTCTACAATTGGGCTAAAATTTCATTTGTTCTCAACACCAATGACGACAGACGGGTCACGAACACGCAGCTCTACAATTGGGCTAAAATTGCATTTGTTCTCAACACCAGTGACGACAGACGGGTCACGAACACGCAGCTCTACAATTGGGCTAAAATTGCATTTGTTCTCAACACCAGTGACGACAGACGGGTCACGAACACGCAGCTCTACAATTGGGGTAAAATTGCATTTCTTCTCAACACCAATGATGACGTTACTTGCAGATAAACATGGCGGTAAGCTACATCGTGCATGTTACCACATGCAACCGAAGACCATTCGATTTGAAATAAAATTCCTGTTGCACGCCCTAATAGACAAACGTGCGCTTTCAGAGCACATGTATTTATCTCAAAGATAAAACCATTTTATCGTCATTCGTGGAATGTTTTCACATGAAACAATGTAAAAACCTGACAAAATCATGGAAAAAAACTCAAAAATATCCGTAATAAATATAAACAAGCATAATCTGTTCTGTAAAAAATGAACAAATGTAACATTCCAACAACGTCCAATAGCCAAACAAAGTACCAATTATTAAATTAGCCAAAAGAACGGATTGGGTTTGTGTATCTGCTGTCTGACAGCGTTCAACACAGCCCTGCCCACCACGTCATCCCAAACGTCACAATTGTAAATTATTGACCCCTCCTTTCGATCGGCCATTTGTGCGGCGCAAGAGGGTTGATCACTCTGGAACCTGTCACCACTGATTCGGTTGAATAGATGCGCGTTGCCTGAAACAGAAACGGAAATGTCCTACTCAAAATTTTCCGCGCAGTGTTGACATAAATTGACGAAAAAATTCAAAGCCAGAATCAACTCACCCGATCCAAACTGTCGTCCAGCATTCGCCCTGAGCAACGCCTCATGTCTGCATTCAGCGATCACCGGCTGAATCAGAGTTCGGTCACATTCGCATCGCGTCACTTTGACGTCGGCAAACAGCGTGCCACATTGGTAGTAGAAACTGATTTGGGGGTTTCGGAAATTATCTATCAATAATATGGATAGATGCGTTTGCACGTGCCCACAAAGCACACTCGCACGATATTCGATGGTGTCGGAAAAAAGTTTTGTGGCTCTTTGGGTGGGGCTATGTGTATGGTGGGCGCTTGTATTTGTCTTCATACGTGCTGTGGAGCTGCTGATGTTTGATTTTGCGCAGTCCATATATAATTTTTGAGCGGATGGATTGTAGCAGCCGAGCGATTACAGCAAACTTATTTTTGTGAAGGATTTTATGTTGGGAGTGATCTCCGCGCCGCGAAAGACAGATTTGATTTCTCCTTTGGTTTTGTTTGCCCCTTAATTTCCGATCACTGTTGACGTTAGCCAAAAAAATAAAAGGTCGACAACAGCACTTGACAAAACTTATGGAGCACACGGCTGAATTTAGAATGGATTTGCAACCTATTGGGATAGTGGTGCCCATTGAGCATGTGAAGCTGTGGTAGTGTTCAGTATATTTTTATCATTCGGATTTGTACTACACTGTTGTGCGAAAGTGGCATATTCTGAGTCGCTTAAACGGTGGAGATATACCGTTATTGTGACGTTACAATTGTTATACTGCAGGCAGGTTGAGGATGTTACCCGCCGCAAAGTAAATTTATCCAACACTACATAAGGGGTGTGCAACCAACTTCTCTCCAGTAGCGCTGCGTTCACTGTACAACGCGTTGCAAACTTGGCTCCTCAGAGTTCGCACGATTGAAGCTGCGTTGAGTCGATCAAAGTCGAGACCCGTCCGCTCTCTGATGCACTGCGACCGACGATGCCAGGTTTGCGCGTCACATTGCACATCGCGGTAGCGACGCACACTGAATACGAGTGAGGGGGTGAAACATTAGCAAAGAAACGAAAGTAAAGATGACACAAGACATAGAGATGGGGCAGGTCAGGCCTACTGTCAGTGTGAATAAATCCCTCATTAAGCGAAAAGCGAGCGAAGCCAAATTTTCAAGCCCTGACTAACAATTCATATTGAGCTTTGAATCAGAAAGTTATTTCTAATGCCGGTGGCGGGCTGGTCAATTCAAAATACACGAGTTTGATTGAAGACGCTAGTGAGCAATAAGTCAGGTGACAAAGCATTGCAGTTCCCGTGCCAAAATGTTTATACACGCCATTGTTGCCTGACACCTTTGAAAAGTCACCAATCATCTCCACATCGACTCACATTTGCTTAATGTTCGCGATCACATTCTGTTGCAAGGCCAATTTGTCCCTGGGAGACAGGGGTCGTCTCGGGGGTGCAGTCATCACCGGAGGAGCCTCTGTGGTTCGTGGAGTCGGTGCCTCGGTCGTCCTTGGCGTGCGGGGTGCAACAGTGGGAGGGTTGGTGAGCCGGACCTCTTCAGGGGTGACAGGGTCGGCCACTACGCGCTCCTCAACATATCGATCCGGATGTATAACCGGGTCCGGTTGCTGTTCCGGTGGTTGAATGGCCAGTGTTTCGGAACCGAAGTAGTCATTGAGCAGGTGGGATGTTCCGGCACGTAGCTGTCGCACCGTGCGCTCGGACCATTGGCCATTTCGGAAAGCGCGACGTGAATTGCCAACTATGACGCCGCGAGGTTGTTCTGTGTTGGTTAATGGAAAGCTTTATTTGTGGTCGCACATGGTCACTTTTTGCGCAGTCAAAACTGCCGATGACCTGTCTGTGTCGCTCATCGCCATGCTTTGCTGCCAACTTGGTACAAGGCAATCAGAAAGCACTATACGACAACTTACGCCAAACTCCCGCTTGTCGTTTCCTGATCCTATGCAATAGCGGATGTGTAATGTCTATGCGCCAGGGTCGGGCCGGATCTGTAAAGCCCAACAAGTGTTTGCAAGTCTACTGTATAGGTACAAATGAGATTCTTTTAGCAAAACCGGAAGCGCTATACCTCTAGCTTCATGCGATTCTCTAGCAGAGTCACTTGATGGTGGTACAGCCTCATCAACGGTTGCTTGAACATGCGATGGGACGGCCTTGCGACTGGACGCAATCTCAGGATGCATCACGGTCATGTCCTTGATCACCAATGAGGGCACTGGAAAAACATTTGGGTATTTCCTTGAAGTTTCTTTCTCCGAGTTTTGTGATGTGGGTATGGATGGTTCATTTAGTGTCTGTACACAACCAGGCAGCTGGTGAACAGTGAGTCTTGTTCTTTTGACTCACCCTGTTTTCATATGGGAAGGCGTTAGGGTTTAGCATTCAACGTGAAAGAATTTCCTACCCAAATGAGGTCTGTAGACAGCCTTGTCCTGCAGTTCCAACTTTTCAAAGTACTCCTTCCTCAAATTGGCAATGTGCACGCGAATATCATTGGCTTCGGTCAGAAGATCCGGCAGATCCTTTGGTCTATAGACACGTTCTGCAAAATATTTACATGACGTTTCTGACGAGCTTCAGATTGAAGGCTAATGGTTTTGTCGTCAAATCATCTCGTCAAAGAAAGTCGTCGAACACATAAGCCAGATTGAAAGTTTGCTTAAAACTAGAACAAACTCTTCAAGACATCGGTCAATTCTTTGATGTGTCGAATGTCCTTGTCGAGTCGCTTCTTAAGACGTTCCACTTCACTTTGAACTTTGACGATCAGTTCGCCCTGTTTGGCTGGAAGTTAAGCAGAAATTTGTTTCAAAAACTTGTGCGTTTCAGGGCCACTGAACGTTCTAAAGGAATGCACAAGACACGTTTTTTACATCGCTCACCTCTATCGATTTCGTACATTGTACTGTCTGTCAATTTCTTTGGCACTTCCTCCATATCACCCTCTTCCAGTTCTCCTGAATTAAAAATGTACATTTGTGGTGGGGAAACACGATAAAGATCATGGGTTGAGCATAAAAAAGTTATTTAAAATGCATATTTTAAGATAGAACACTAACGCATAGCGGCGTCATGGTCTGCTTTGGTCATCTCGAGCACCAGAAGAGTGTCGGCCACGAGTTGAGCGTCGTTATTGACTACGGACAACTCGGTTGCTTTCGCTTCATCCTCAGTCGCCTGATCAACTTTGACCACGTGCACAGTGATTTCACGCTGAAAATTTTATTGTGCTTGCAAAATTAGCGTTGAAACATCACACTGACAAAAAAATTGTCAATAAAGTTGTATACCTGAAGATTGTTAAGTCGAAGCAGCTGTGTTTCAAGATCATCAACGATTGCGTTCAGCGCCTTTACCTCCTGCAGTCCCAGATTTTCTTCTGAAATTAAAGTGGCACATGAGACTATTATTCGGTAGATTGGGCAAAAAGGCGTTACACTGCGTTACCGAACCTGTCAGCCGTTTCTGCACTTGCACCATCTGCTCCCTCAAGTACCTCTTTCGCCTCTCCACATCCACCTGCTTGACTTCGGCGACCCTAGTCTCGTCCTCTTCCTTTGCCACTGGCAACTTGTCTTCCGGTGCGTTTGGCTCGTCAGAGGTAGGTTCTTCCACAGACACTGGCGGCGACGTTTGCACTTGCTCTTGCTCCTCACTGATTGGATGTTGCTCCTTCACATCGGGTTGTTGCCATTTGGGTGGTTGTACAGGGACCACGACTGGAGGCACATGGCCTACCTGAGGTACGTCTGCGTTCGTTTGTACTTTTTCTTCTGATTGACTGACGGTCACATCTGATGAACTTGGCTGTTCTGTTTCCGCTCTCTCTTGTTCGATTTCTGGCTGCTGCTCCTCTGCTTTGTGTCGCTCTTCTTCCAGTTTTATCTCTTGTTCTGCACGTCTTCTCTGCTCTTTTTCCTGCTTCCGTTGCTCTTCTTGTCTTCTTTGTTCTTCTTGTCTATTTTGCTCTTCTTGTCTTCTTTGCTCCTCGATTCTTTTCAGCTCTTCTTGTCTTCTTTGCTCCTCAATTCTTTTCTGCTCTTCTTGTCTTCTTTGCGCCTCGATTCTTTTCTGCTCTTCTTGTCTTCTTTGCGCCTCGATTCGTTTCTGCTCTTCTTGTCTTCTTTGCTCCTCGATTCTTTTCTGCTCTTCTTGCCTTCTTTGCTCCTCGATTCTTTTCTGCTCTTCTTGTCTTCTTTGCTCCTCGATTATTTCCTGCTCTTCGTGTCGTCTCAGTTCTTCAAGTCGTTTCTGCTCTTCTTGTCGTCTCAGTTCTTCAAGTCGTTTCTGCTCTTCTTGTCGTCTTTGTTCTTCAAGTCTTTTCTGATCTTCCTGACTTCCTTTCTCTTCCGCCCTCTTCGGGTGCTCTTCCGCTCTTCTTTTTTCCTGTTCTTGTCTCATAAGTCTGCCTTCCGCCTCGAGCCTGCTAGAAACCTCTCCTTGCTGCCGTTGTTCCTCCAATTTTATACGCTCTTGCTCTTTTCTCTGCTCCTCTTCTTGTCTTCTCTGTTCTTCCAGTCTACTTTCTTCTGCCAGCTTTCTTTGCTCCACTTGATTTCTAACTTCCTGTGCTCTTCGTTCCTCGGCCAAAGTCGCTGCGGCCTCTTCTTGGCTTCGTCTCTCCTCGAGAACTCTCACTTCTTCCAGCTTTCTTCGCCGTGCCTCGGCACCGACTCGTGCAATTTCCCGGCGTCTGGCCACTTCCTGCCTCTTCTGTACCGCTTGTCGCTGTCGTTCTTCGGCTCGCTCCCTTCTCAGTGCCTGACTTTTGTGCTTCTTCTCCTCTCTCAGTCGATTCTTTTCGGCTCTGAGCAGGTCCCTCAGTTGTTCGAACTCGTCAGAGTTAATTCCAGCTGCAATAAAATAAGGCCGTTTGATTATTGTTTGATTGGTGGTTGATTGCACGTCTTTGTTCTCAGTCAACAATCGGAGAAACATCTTCATTTTGCGTTGCGGTTAGCCACTCATATCGAAAATCATGACTATCATGATCTTGCCAGTTGATTCAGTTGGCGATCAACTCGTTAATATCTATCTCTAGGACTTTTCACGATTTATAAAACCAAAACAATCCTGAATATGGCAAAAATAGCACTAACGAAGCGCAGCTATTTCTTCTGAGTCAATTTGGCTGCTGGAAACATCCCTCTCCTTCTTTAATTTCTTCAGCGCGTCGCGACGTTTCTTTCGTTCGCTCTTAAGGTGTTTTTTCACCAATTTTGCCTCTTTTGAGCTTTCGATTGCACGAGGTTCGTGATCTGAATTGATTAGGGCGCATTTTCGTCCAAATGCAAGACAGCTTCTATCTCAGTGACCCTTGTTGCAACTCAGAACCGTGGTAAACCAGATCATTGTTTTTAGTGCTGTCATGATTTGCAAATTTACCAGTATTCTATACATGTTCACAGACATTTAATCATAAAAACGCCCTATCCTCACAACTATTTTGGGTATCATTTTTTGCGATCAAAACTTCCTGCCTGTTTAACCTGTTGTATGATTTCCAGTGTCATGATGGACAGCATGGTGATGATGATGATGCTGATCATCTTGCTGCACATTCTGTTCTTCACCGCCGCCGAGCAGATCCGTTACCTGGTTGTCCTCTTCATCGCCAGCTGAACCTGAGGAAATCAATTTTAAATTGCTGATATTCTAAATATTAACTTTTTATTATTTTCTGACTAACGCTCTGAAGATTTTTTGATCATGTTCATGAGCGATTCAACAATCAACGATATCTTCTCCTTCACTCGTTCCGATAACACTCCCGTCTTGACGGCAAGTCGCGTTGGTTCTTCGACGTTTTCGTCCGTTTCTGGTTTTGTGCGGTCTGCAATTACGGTACGACTTACGATATTCTGACATTCACAACTAGTGAAGCGACAACAGTGTCAGTAACTGTGGTCTGGCGAATAGACACACACCCATACGCGTCGAAGCGTATAACGAACGGACCGGTATTATGTGTGTGTGCTGCGGTGCACTGTGTATTGAGCGTGCGTGCGTTGTGTTTATGAGTGATTCTGAGCCGCAGCCAGACCGCGTTCCCGTAGCTCAGTTGGTAGAGCAACTGGCTATCCAGGCCTGGTGGCTGGGAGGTCGGAGGTTCGAGTCCTTCCGGGAGCATACGTTTGGTGTGGCGGTTAGAGTCAAAGTGGTGAGCCCGACGTGATAGTCGATAGCGGCGTAGAGCCGGGTGGATGAAACGAACCGAACCTCTCAGTGGAGGAGGGTGCGTGACGTTGTGTCCGCGGTGGAACTTCCGTGAACGGGAGGTGTGTGGTCTGGCGAATAGCACACACCCATACGCGTGAAGCGTATAACGAACGGACCGGTATTATGTGTGTGTGCTGCGGTGCACTGTGTTTGAGCGTGCGTGCGTTGTGTTTATGAGTGATTCTGAGCCGCAGCCAGACCGCGTTCCCGTAGCTCAGTTGGTAGAGCAACTGGCTATCCAGGCCTGGTGGCTGGGAGGTCGGAGGTTCGAGTCCTTCCGGGAGCATACGTTTGGTGTGGCGGTTCAGAGTTCACAAGACGTTTGGTGTGGCGGTTCAGAGTTCACATAACGGCTCATGGAGTTGCATGTCCTTTGACGAATATTTGATATGAGAAAAAACATCGGATGTCTTGCTGGATGGTGTTTGATAAGATCAGTTTGGTGCTGAGCATAACGAACCAGTCCAGCCAACGTTGGCTTTGGCAGTAAATACAGCGTACTGTAAAAGATCGAGAAGCTCAAATAACCTTCACCCATTGGTTCCTTGTGCGTTCCATCCCGTCTAGTCGGCTTTTCAGTTTCACCAGCACTTTCTGACATTGTCTGTTCTCCTGATGCCTCAGTTTCTCTCATTGATTGTTGTGATGTTTCTGATGCCATCACTGACTCTTCGGATGTTTCGGTGCCCGTCATGACCAGTTCAGCTGCTGTATGCTTGTTTGTCATTGCGCGTTCCGCAGATGTTTCCGTTTTCATGGTTTGTTGTTCTGCTGACGTTCCCGTTTCCGTGCTACGCGCTCCTGATGTTTCCGTTTCCACTATTGTTCGATTCTGTTCGATCGGATGTGTTGGTTCTGCAGATAAAATGGTGCAGCAATTTACAAAAAACACCTTAATCAATCACACAACCGTGATTTGGCTCGTCGTTACTAGCCAAGAATGGCCTCCTCTGCTTCCCAAGTTGGTGTTTCACCTGTTTCTGCTTTGTTTGTTTCGTTTCCTTTCGGGCCCTGATCGCCGAGACCAAGCAGTTGCACGACGGCTTGCTGTTCTTGTTCTTCTTGTTCTAAAACAAATGTTCGCAATCGCACTATTTTCATGCTGAACGTTCGATGAAACGGATGTTCCCTGTATCTGGATGGTCACCAACCTGGTTCCTCAATGACCGTCAAACGTTCGCGTTTCATCGCCGTCTTCCCACCAACCCAAACCGGTCCCCTGGCACGCCTCTGTTGTTGCAAGGGGACAGTGTTTGGCGCAACAGTGTTTCTGCGTGTTGTCTGTTCTGGTTTCCGTGTTTCGCGAACAAGCGCTGTGTCCTCCTGGACTACTGCCGCCCGTGGTTGTTCTTCTTCACTGCCTGCACTTGTTCTTGTTTCCGGCACCACATCATCGGGTTCCGAGCTGTGGGACTCTACAACAACAACATTTGGTGTTGTTGTGGATGTGGTGGTTCTTGTGGTCCTTGTGGTTGTCGTTGTTGTTGTTGTAGTTGTTGTTGTTGTTGTTGTGGTTGGGTTGACACACCGTTCTCTCACGTTTGCCACTGTGTCGCCCAATTTCTCTCGCACGCACGTTTCGGCCGATCCCAAATGGTCGTCCACTGAAACATCAGCCAATTCATGAACACGCGGTGTATTCGGTGATGTTTCGCACAAATATGCCGTAAACGCACCAACGCCAACGTCGCTTTTGAAGGTGTCACCCAACAAGGCGTGCGCCAGTTCGATCAACATTTGATTCTCAAGGATGTCGCCGTTTGTACGGGATGTGCAGCCGTGACTGTAAGAACATTCAAATTGATGGATTAGAGCAGGGCATTCACAGAACACAATTATTCAAATTTTACGACCGCCGCTATCTTCATGACAAGAAGTGTACCAACTGGCAACTACAATTGTACAAAATAATTTTGCGATGCGGTAACGCCAGGCTGGAAGTTCCCACCAAGTTTGACACATTTCCGACCCATTCCAGTAGTGACAACGTGGGACTCCGTTTTATGGATTAGCACACGACAGGTTCAGGAGTTCGTCAGTCCAAAGCAGCAGCTCCAAAGACCAATCACTAAATTTTAATTCTGGTCGTCAACTGAAAGGCAGACATTGTCCACTCAATGTGCGACTAACTCAGCCAAACAGCTCATAATCCTTGAGTTGGCTTCGATCAGACTCAATCCGTCGTTCAATCCCAACAATTCAGCCAATGAGCGCTCGACAATGTCCGTCTGTCGCAACAGTGCGCTGTCGCATTCGTCACGTGACACGCCGACATGTTGCGACACGCACAGTGCCTGAATCAGCAAGATGAGTGCGATTGTTGACAGGCGGGAATTTGAATCGCATAAGGAAGAAGAGAAAACGTTGACTTCAGATGCAGATACTGGCATTTTCAGATAAAAAAATTCGGAAAAAGTGTGAACACAAAAAAACTGGCGGCAATTCAAAAAAGTCTTGGAGCTCACCGGCAACACGACCAGCACCAGCCACGGTTCGAACATTATGTTCTTTTCCCTCTTTGCTTCTTTCTTGTGGATATAAGCAAAATGACAATAAAATATTGAATACGAAATGAAACCGCAAAACAAATACACAGGCGCGACCGCCTGCTGCTAATTCGTACTTTCTGAAATTTGATAAATTTTAATCAAAATACAAAATTAGGTAAGGCTCATGAAATTTTGTGAAAAAAGTGAAAACAGTCAGGTGGTAACCAGGTCGCTGTGTGCGGGTGAATTAGTTGCACCTGCGCTAAATTTACGAGATAAAACATCTTTGACATTATTGAGTTTGGTCTCGTCTTAGGCAGATAACTGCATCACAAACCCTTGCGCGAACAAAAACTTCAGGCGTGCGGTGTTGCGCTGAACTTTTCTTTTCTGCTACTGTTACCTATTTATGCCAAAAACAGCACGGTGACCTTGTTTTGCAATGTGTATTATTATTGCATTAGGGTGTTCTGGACGGATTTTGTGTGTGCATCTATGGGAACTGTTTTTTTGCTGTTTTATACCAGAACAAACTTTGGACGATTTTGGGGGTTGGAACAGCCTGATTGGCAAAGATTGTTTTTCGCATTTTCCAGGTTTACCTACGCGCTTGCAAAAGGATCACTGTATTTGACGCATGTGTTTATATTTTATTATCTTGGATCTTAAAACCGCATTGGAGCCAATAAAGTAAATTGCTCATTTCACTTTTAACGTATCGTGTGGTTTGCGTTGAAACCTAACCAAGTGCGTAATTGATGAACCTGACACATACATATGATTTTACATGTATGTATGTATACTTATACATACATATCACACGTGAGTAAATCAGTGAATTAGGAACACAACGTCGATAATGTTTGCGTGCATTATACCCACACAAAAAACAACTGCGGCTGGGGAAACAAAACCTTTCAACAGAACACGTTTAGCGTTATTTGCACTTAATCGAGTTATGTATGTAAATGTTCACAAAATCCTAATAAAGCCAACAAAAATAAACAAAAAAAATTAATTATCACAAAATCAATTCAATTATTGATCATACGCATGAGTCTTCAGTTGATCAAACGCCGATAGCAGATCACGCCACTGGAACTTTTCCACGCACGCTGCACCCTTGTGATCCTGGGCCACTTCGAAGGCTTTCTGCAGTCGGTCAACCGATGCTTCGCAGGATTCACTGGCCAGCCCAGGAATATCGAACTCGGGACGAATGTTGTCCTGAAAAATAATGTGATTCGTTGAAACATCACATATACCTACGTACATACATACATGTGTATGTACCTGGAATCGAATCGTCGGGTATGGGTTTTTGATTCATGACAACTACTGAACATAATTCTCTCTCCACTAGAAACACACAAAACAGCGTGAAACAACAGCCAACCGTTTTATGCTCAGACCAGCACCCCAACCTGGTTGATGTTTTACTAGTGCTGTTGAATAAGCACTCGATGAACCCTATACATCCACTGACGAGGCACAAGGTGATATTAGCAGTTAATCAGTTTGACATACCATTACGGAAGAAAGTTTTGAAACATTTTCTACCCAAGAGAAGTGGTGTTCGGTAACGTTCGACACCCCCTTTAAGTGTACCTTGGCACATTGCTCAATGGTTGGCAGCACATGCTCACGAGTGCAGTCACATTTCGCCTTGAAGACCTTCAGACGCTGGATGAAATCTTGATGACGACAAACTTGATTGGTGCTGGAAATAAAGGCTTCGGTGTGATGTTTCATGCAGTTCATGACCATGAGACCAAAGGCTCCTAACTAAGAGTCCAAAAAGTCCCAAAATACTTCGTTCCAACCACACCGACTTGTGCCCCATTTTGTCCACAACCACGGTATCGCATTCGGTGCGCAGTTCACAGAACGATCGTCGAAGTTGATCGCGTTTCTTGTGGACTTCGAGCGCATCAATACCTAATTTGGAATGTTACTGCCGCACGCGTGTAAATAATAAGATTTGGATCAGAACAAATTGTTGTGCGACTTTATGGTAGATAATCTCTGAAACATCAGGTCATCAAACCTGTCTGTGCGTGCACGCAAATCACAATCGAGTGCAATGCGCGCAGCGGGCACACTTTGCGCAGTTCGTGAAGCATGGATTTCGGGTGGGTCAATCTGAAAAGTCGGCGCTAGCTCGAAAAATAATGTTTCACAATCTAGAAAATTGAGCGACTTACAGCTTCATCAACTGGAACTTCAAGTTCTTCATGGATCCTCCATTGTCGTCGTCAAAATCATCCTCCGTCAGACCAGTTTCTCGCTCGTCGACAATCTGATGTGTCAAAATATTGATTGAATATGTATGGTCATTTGTTTTAGTGTTGAGGTGACGCAGTCAATTATCAAGCAACCTTCCAAATATTTGCATGGGTTTGGACGTTTTGCATACCGTGTACATTAGCTTCCAGGCGCCCTGATGCTTTTCAAAGATGTATACTTTTCAATGTGCGTGAGTTGTTTTTTTTTTCGGATAACATTTCTTGGGTGCTTTATAACATTTCGCACAATTCAGCGATATCGGGAAAGAAAAACAGTCTGTCAGTTTTCCACTATTGTACTTCCATTGTACCTGGATGGTATCATCGTAATAATCGTCTTCGTCCTGGTCCTGACCCCCAATTCCAAATCTAGTGGCCAATTTTCGCGTCAATTTCTTGATCAGTCCCGGTTTGAACTTGAAAGCCGGGAGCACGCCTTTTCGATTCAAGCAAACGTCCATCAAGTCCTCAACATCGTCATTCAGTCTGTCCACAACGCATTTGGCGAGACCGGGCACTGGTTTTGAGGTGTTGCCTGCAAATGGTCACCACGGTGCGTAAACACCCTCTTGCTGAACACCTTCATTCGCACCCATACGCCCGTGTAGTCAACGAAGGCAGAAGCGCGATTATGACTACTGTTCGCTATATGCCGTTGCTACGACACGGCAAAAACAGATCTTGTTTGGTTGTATTTCGCAATAGAGTTGGTTGTATTTCAGTTTCGACCAACGAGCAGGAGCTTTCCGTCCCCCGGGGGGGAGGGCTCAGTTCGGAGAAAAACTGTGGCTTGACATGGAAATCGTCGCTAACGTTACGAATGTTGTTGCAATCACTTACTTGGTAGCTGGAATAACAACAAGAGAAAGCGACAGCACGTACAAATTGTAGCCAGTGTTAGAACAGTATCCACAGAAAACCCTGCGTAAATGAAGAACCGATCAGCATCATAAAGCTTGCCGTCTCTCTGACCTTTCAATAAAACATTCTCCATTTCTTCTCCCATGTCCGTTAGTTCATTCAGCAGTTTTCGTTCAACGTACGGCGGTTTCGGAATCTTTGGCATGTCGCAGCCATAGCTGTAAAACATAGGTGCAGGACTGACAAGCTGATGTTTCAAACAAGGACTTGTGAAGCATCAACTTGACCCACTCTTCCAAGCACTGCATTGTCAATCTCAGTGTCTGTTTGACGTCCAGGTGCTTCTTCATACCCAATTGACGTGTGAGAACATTCAGGGCACCTGTGGGAAATTAAAATCACAACAACTCTAGATTTTCGAAACACTTTCATTGATTGACTGGATTGCCTTGAGGGCTGCATTGGAGCAAAAATACCGATGTTATTGGTCAGACGGTAGGGTGCTTTGAGGGCACGCCTTTGCGCAAGACCAGTGACTTTCATTGATGAAGGAAGAAACACGCCACACCTGTGCGAAAACAGGACACGCGCTCTTGCCATGCGTCGGCGCATTTGCCTTCCTCCTGGGATTGGGATCGAGCCGACACCTGCGTTCGCCAAAAGTTCTCGGAATACTAATTCTGTAAGTCCAGGCCTTGCTTTAAAGCTTCGGGCCTGAACAATTAACAATTGCCGATTGATTAACCGTCTTTGTTTAAGTACGGAGCAAAGCTCAATGAGACCTGGGGCAACCTTCAGCTGCTGTGGTCTAACTGATGTCTGATGGTGCAGAACCCCGCTTACCATTACAAGTGCGAGCCATACCAATCGAAGCATTATACCCGCGATTTCGAAAGAATATCGGTTGTGGAAAATAATGGAAAGATTCTTAAATGTTTGTTTTCGTCGGTTTAGAACTGCAAGCCAACATATCAAACAAGATTGTTTTGTAGGCGCGGTTTCGTACCGAAGGTCACACGTGTACCTGGTGGTTCCTTAATTAAATTGTCAACAGCGAACAAAAACCTCAATTAAAAGTTGTGGATTTCTGTATGGTAACATTGTTGTGTCAAACTGACTGTCGAAAAAAATGACCCAACCTAGAGAAACTATGTATATCTTGTTCAAACAACGATATTTTTCAGTTAAACGGTTTGGAACGTCACCTCTCAGCAGAATTAATTGAAACTCGTAGTATAGTAAATTTCCAAATTCGCTGCCGCACAGTAAAGTACGCCCCATAGTTACTGTCAGGTTCTAAACCCGAAATTCAACTTGTGAAACATTCGGACAGCCAACACACACGCAGCTTGCCAGCCAGCCAGGCAGCTGCGCGCAATGTTTCAGAACCGCGCATGGTTAGCGTTCGGGTTTATAACTTGACATTAACTATGGGGCGTATTTTACTGTGCGGCAGCGAATTTGGAAATTTACTATACTTAGAAACCCGCGTTTAGTACAAATTGGTGTTATTGCAAACCAATTAAACCACACGGAACACGGACACTCAGAAAGTTTATTAAAGTAGGTATTTGGCCTGTGAACTATGTAGTCGTCTATTAATTTCGTTTGAGAGACGAACAGGGCAAAAAGAAATCGGAAGAGAAACAAATATCCTACTGGAGCACGATAACGCATATAAAATGGGATTACCTTTTGTCCAACAATCATTATAATCTAATAACAAAGCATACAATAAAGAAAACGGTGTGAATTAAAAAAAGAGTGCTCACATGGGCAACCAAGGCAATTTTCTCTTTCTTTTCTTCTTCTTCTCCAGCATAGTCCAATCAAAGTCCCAATCACAAAAATCACTAATGCCAATGCCCAACGTAGTGTTGTTACCGTATCTCGCACCCGTCGCTTGTTCACCATCGGACATTCGCTCGCATTTGTGCTCAAGCGTGTCTGGCACCTGAAAAGACTGGGTGCATTACGTATACATATCCTTGCTTACGTCTGGTCCTCCAAGGTAGGACAGACCTCTAATAGTATTCATATCAGTGGAACGGTAGTGAATCGCGGAGAACAACTGAAGACCTGTGTGTGTGTTTCACTCATAAGAACATTGTTTCTTGCCACGACAAAAACAGCTCCACATACAGTAAACCATTCCTGAATTATGACGTAGTATGCAATACAGTATATACGTACATATATATGTATTTTTAATGTGTTAAAAATTGTTTATTTATATTTAATTTTATATTTTTTTTTTTTTTTTTTTTGGGGAGGGTCGGCCGCGCCAGTGCCATGAGCTGGTGGATGGACTATACATGGCACTTGGAGTGATATGGATTGACGACGTGAGCTGACGATCTGAATTGACCACATGAGCCACTAGTCAAAAGGTTCTTGTTGGCTACGCCAGCTACAGCTTAATACATACCAAGCTACACAGTCATATCCTGTCGCAAAGTACGACAACTCTCAACGGCTACTCACATATCGGCCGTTTCATAACAATTTCGTGATCGGATCGGTCTTCATCTTCAACGCTGCAAGTCCGACTTGCTAGCAACAAAAGTGCACAACCAAAATGTGAATCATAGTCCCCAGACCGAACCAGACCCATCGTCAAGTTATTTTATACACGATGATTCAAACCAAACTCACATAATAATTGAACGTGCGCGCGCATGACTCTACAGCCATACGCAGGTGTGTCTTCATGCACGTGCAGTGGGCATCAAGGACACGGCGACGTGACGGGCTATTGGCGCACTGAACATCGAGCCTGGTATAATTCGTTTCATGTGAATATTTGAAATTAAAAGCGGACTACTGTCGTGTACCTATACTTTCTGTCAGTGTTTACAAGCACAGTTGCGGCCTGAAGTGACCTCGGTGCTGTTTTGGCAGCCCTTCACACATGAGTGCATGAAAATGGTGAGTGCTTTACCTGCGTTTCCATACGAACGGTCATTGCACCAGGCCATCGTCGCGTTTTGGTGACTCTTTCGACCCCTACGTATTCAGCATCTCAATGTATAGGACCAGTGATCACCTTTGACGTTGCGCTACCCAGATTGAATCTTTCTAACAGGCATATCGACCGACATAACGGCAACATTTTCAAGTATATGATCCGTTGGGTGCACCACACCATCGTCAGTGAGCACCGAAGTCAAATCCAAGCACCGCCAACCCATTCTCCTTATCGCATTTATCCATAATCTTGCACAGTCCAACGCGTATCTCATTCCGGCGTGACACGACGCTCAAAGTATCGAGTCCGATGTCTTCCTGGACACAGTTGAGCACGTCGCTGCCTTTACGCCGCGTGCCGCACGCGTCCGTCAGCAGTTTGCGAAGGTCGGACGGTTGATACGCAAGACTGAAACATCACACACGCATGCGATCAGACATCCACATGAAAGCGGGTTACGCTAGGTTAATCCACAATGCACTTTTTTGGCATTGTGTGGCTGCCAATCAGTCTGCTGGTTCATGCATTGTATTGGTCGCACAATGACTATATTAGAATCCATCCCCCTATTTTTCCTGCATCGTCAGGGAGAGTTTCTGGCAATTTTTTCAAATTGATTCAGGTTTTGACAAGGAGTTATTTTCTCTTTCTTTTCCCGCTTTATTTATTGGGAGTGATCAACGTGTGTGTGTGTGTGTATCGATTTCACACGTAAAGCGTGTAATACGTGGCTACAGTAACCCGAGCCCGAACCATTTCAGTTGCGTGGAATTCAGGGTGAAACTTCTGCATACGTTAGTTTCTCATTCTTCTCACTGATAAGAATGCAAAGAGCTTGTCAAAACCTGGTTTAATTTGAAAATAATTGCCTAATATCCGCGTTGTCAGTGCAGGAAAATTAGGGGGATGGATTCTCATATAGTCATTGTGCGACCAATATCTGCGTGCAACACACTGCTGCCGGACGGGCTGGTGGCTGCTTCACAATGGTGTGTAGTGTAGTACTAAGCTACAGGGACATTTGTTAAAGATCGGTATAAGCAAAGACAAAGCAACAAATCCCCTGATGCAACAAAGGGCACCACAAAGAAAAAACTGGCTGGTTGATGTTTCACACAAGAAGGATTACTGTAAAAAAGAAGGTTATGGACTGTAACTCACAGTTCCAACAAGTTCTTCACATTTTCACTATTCCCCCTGTTTCTGCTGTCCGAATCCAGCCGTTCAAATTCGTCTTCGTTGTTGTTTTCGGTTTCTTGATGTTCTTCTTCCGCGTCTTCCTTATTCTTCGTCTGATCCTCGTTTTCTTCATTCTCTTCTCCGCCACTTGGTTTTTCCTCCGTCTTTTTCTGTTTCGTGGCCTGTTGTCTGTCTTTTTTCTTCTTCTTCGGCAACGGAACATCGTGAAGACTTTCCAGGCATTTGTTTAGAGTATCTGAAAGGAATACATTGAATGAATCGTGATGTGTGACTCGTTCACAATTGCACTCTTCAACCAGCTGGCTGATGTTGCAGTGAGCTGGTGTACGTAATATATCGTTTGATACGCATTTATGATGAGATCCCTATGCTGGTGTTAGCATCTTTGCGGCCTGTCTCGTACAAAAGGACCGGTGCTCATGAAATAATTGCGACGCTCAACAGTGAGTTCCTTTTTTTATCCAGTTTCATGCTTTTATACTTCATGAAAAATGAACATTTTATTCGCAAGCAAGCATTTTTTTACTGAAACATAACCGAACCTTGCCGCCTTTTCTTCTGCTCATCAATGCACGCGTTCATGTTCTTGTCGAACAACCATTCCGGCAATCGGTTCCCTGAAAATCAGGCGAAGGATCTACTATGTAGCATTCAGGACGTTTCAAGCATTTTTGAACAACACATTTCCCTCCACCCACCCACAATGTCGTGATCCGGCAGGTCATCCTTTTCCTCAAACGCCGACAGTGCGAAGTCGCCATTATCGAGTTTGTCGTGATTTACTGGTTTTATTGAACCCCCTTGTTGGTAACGACGTCGCTTGGGTTGTAATTTGTGCACCACGCATGAATAACTGGAAACAGTCAACAAAACCAGCTTAAATTTATGAAGGCAATCTGCGGCGTACAAAGAAATGAACAAAATGAATAATTAGTTGGGACCAACTCGTTCAAGCAACGTTTCAGCACACCGGGCGCGTCCAAAAAGCTGAAGTGCGGTTTCAAGCCGAGCACCTGCAGGACATGAACAAACAAATGGATAAAAAATGCTAACTGTTTGTGCGTTTGTGTATTACGTATATGGTCCGAAACACACATGGAATTGCTTTTCACGTCGGTTTTCACTTTTTTGACAATGCAATCAAGACCAGAGGACAAAATACACAAATATTGTTGGTACATAAAAGCGCCAAAACCAGCGGCGTACTTGCTAGCCTGCAGGCGCCTGCGCAGGCTCAGGATCGCCTGGACTTGCAGCTGACACTGTAGCTTCTCATTCCCATGTGTTTTGTCTCTCGAAGTCCAAACAAGCGACATCGTCTCTGATCAAATTGTTGCCGGTTGCATACCTTATGCCTTCCGAACACAACACTAAAACTAATTCAACAAGGACAATTAATAAAAAAATCAAAATCACACGCGCCTGTTGCATGAAAGCGGCCACATGCTGCGTCACACATGATTGGACCTCTTGACGCGCTTGTTTGCACGGATTGGTTTGTGGATCACGCACCGTTTTGAACTTCGAATACTTGGTACTGTGCCCACTTGTGAGCTGCAACGGCAATTATACCCACGTGCAAATAGCGACCCATGAGCGGTGTTCAAGAGAGCGTGAAGCTGAGATTACGCACTGACGATGACTCGGTGCACCGTTGGCCTTTGAAAGAGAATGCCAACCACAAAAGTTGTCTGTTGCAAGAAGTTGTCATCAATCTGCAGTTCATTGTGAAGCAGTTGACACACATTCGAGGTGTGCTGTATGCTAAACGAACTTGAATGACATGCGTAGCTTAAAAACTACGTGTCAACAACTTCACCAAACATTTTGCAAATCCACAGAGCTCATCTTTGTCGCTATAGTTGGCACAGAATCTGATCCATCACCCGTTTGTTAACAAGAAATCATGTGTGGCCCGTAAACTCACAATTAGAATTAAAAGACTTCGAATGGAATAGTATATGCCCACCTGAATGAACACAATCAGGAGGACAACCAGCTTGGTCGAAACGCGTGGTCGTGCCATTTTTGGTAAAATGAGCGGTGCTTTGGACACTGTCTTGATGTGAAACACGTCTTTTTATACATGACGTAACGCAACATGTCTGCATTTCTTATTTTGTGTTGCTGCGTGTCAGACACTTCCGAAAATAGGCAATGCGATCTCAACACTAATTATGTTTCCCTTTTGCGCAGAAGAAACTCCAGATTTGTACATTCGCCAGGTCGAGGTGTGGGGCAACTAAACGCACACACGCGCGGATCCAATACTGTGCAATGGCCCTGTATAGTATGGTGAGGTGTGGCTGCTGCAGTTTTTCTGGGGCAACTTTGGGCTTTTTTGCTGTGCGCCTTATGTATCCCAACAGTGACCCTCACTGTCTTACTGCTTTGCCTCACTGCTTTGTCCTGAAATAGCAAGCACACGTGCGTGCGCAATGTGTGTGTGCTTGTGTGCTGCGTTGAGTGCCTGCGTGTCGGTCACTCAACGCGCACCGGAGGTCACCCTTGTGTGTGTATATATCGATTAGTAACGCACACCACAACCAACACCATTCTGTTTCATCTGGGGTTCTATTACATAAAAGCAATGTGCATAACAGACACTTTTGGCTGGCGGTCCGGCGACGTTGGGTTATCCTGCCGATGACCTTGCTTCATGCGAGGTGCCTTGCCTTGTGCAAGGACACAAAGACGTTCTTCACGAATGTCCTTACTTATCCCATCGTCAATCACTTGACCGTCACTCAATCTTTTTCGGTTGTTTTTGTTCTTTTGTATTCACAAGCGTCTCTTTTTCTGGGTACTCCGCCCAGCCGGATGGTTTGACCGTTGTGAGTAAACCTATATAGCATAACAACAGAACATAAACAAAGCTTGTAACCAGTTTACGCCCCGACCCGAAAATTGAACACAGAACACCAGCATTTGGTGCGTTACGCAGGAGAAGTACTTTCTGACCACCAGATAATGGCGCGTGTCTCTTTATCAGCTGTGCTGTGCGTTTATTCGCACTTTTGAGGCTCACTGGCGTTGAAATATGCAATTGAATGAAAATGAATAAAGAATGTAGAATGTAAACGAGCATGAACCAACTAACAAAGGTTTCGTCAGTCATTTTTGCCAGACTGGGAACAAACTGCTTAGTTGTTTGAATTGAAATTCTTCTAATTTCTTCGAGAAACAACCCATATTCAAAATGCATCAGTGGCAGTAGCACGGATCGCAACACCATTAGCCATATTTAGTGGCTTGTGGTTATTCATTCAAGCTGCGAAGTTGCACGGTTGTAGTTTTATCAATTTTTCATATGATATTCAGCACCCACATGCGCACGACTAGAGCAAGTTTGGCAACATACGAAAGTAAACCGCATCGGCAATGAATGATATTCGCTGATGTTTCACATTGCGAGACGTTCATATCCTCGGCATGCCATAGGCGACTGCAGCCAGATCGAGATTGATTGAGAGTCGACCAAAACCTGAAAGATTGCAAAAAATAGTTTCCATAATTTCGGAAATACGAAATTGAAAAATCAGTAACTTCTCAAACCATATTCTCCCCAGTCCCTGCCCCAAGTGTTGCTAATCAGCCAGTAATCATAGCCCTTGTCGCGGCCCCAGCCGATCACTTTGAACAGATGACCCATGAAACGCTCCCCAGCCACATGGGAGTAAATTCCTGCAAAAAGGTAAAAACCTTTTTGTCGAATTAACTTTTTGCTTTTTGGATTGGAAAAAATATGGGTACATCAGGTTATCGAATACAATTTTGATGCACTGAGCGCAGCACAAACAGCCAAAAATTATTCAAGGGCAGTTTTTGATTGTCTGGAAGAAACGCAAGATTGATATCGGGCATATTCACAGTTTTCACCGTATACGGTAGATAAGGTGTAGGTGCTTTAATCTGGGGGCCATTTTGGACTTTGCTGCGGTACACCTTTGTGTGTACGCCCACTGTGATCCTCACTGTCTTACGCGTGCTTTGCCCTGAAATAGCAAGCAGACGTGCATACGCAATGTGTGTGTGCGCCTGCATGCGGGTTACTCAGAGATGAGTGTGCACATTATACCGTAAGCGACCAGTTGTGCACCGGAGGTCACCCTTGTGTGTGTATATATCGATTAGTAACGCACACCACTACCAACACCATTCTGTTTCATCTGGGGTTCTATTACATAAAAGCAATGTGCATAACAGACACTTTTGGCTGGCGGTCCGGCGACGTTGGGTTATCCTGCCGATGACCTTGCTTCATGCGAGGTGCCTTGCCTTGTGCAAGGACACAAAGACGTTCTTCACGAATGTTCTTACTCATCCCATCGTCAATCACTTGACCGCCACTCAATCTTTTTTTTTATTCAAAACGCTCCAATTTTGTCTTTTTTTGTTTCTGAATGCCACTCGGTACTTTATTGCATGGCATAGATACCGGAGCTCTGTTGACAGCAAGAGGCAGTACATAATCAATACAACGCCTGCCAAACTGGCTTTTCGAAATCGGTTTCATTCTCGAGCATGCAGGCACCTGTGCCGGCCTACGTTCAGTTGGACTGAATCAAAGTGTACCATACCTTTGTGGTAATGCTGCACATCTTCGTGAAACAGAAACGCAGCAGTGACGGGCCCGTTTCGTTGGATTTCGCGTTTCACAAAATTGATGAAGTCAATTATGCTGACATTGGCTGAAAGAGAGAGAGAGAGGTGTGATGTTTCACTATTATGGTAAAAGCGGAGAGAACACATGTTTGCAATGGATAGGAGCAACAACGTTTTTGAAACGTCACGAACCAGCTGGCAGACCGGCATGTCTTCGAATTTGATTCATGTCGGGCGCGACGAACATGTACCACGAGCCTGACAGTTTAAGAGAAAGTTAATCAAGAAAACTTTGGATACATTTCCGAAAAGATGTAATGCCGGTTGTGTGATGTTGCACAAATTTTTGTGTCACACGTGCGGTGCAACGACATACCGTAACCCACCGTAATACTTGTCCTGTTCATACGGTATCGGGTACATCGACTGACATCGGCGGGTGCAGCGGGCTTTGATGATCGGAAAGTCCATTTCGCCACAAGGATGGCCGCATTTGGCGTCAAATTCGTAGGGTTGACATCCGGCAAAAGTACCGTAATCCCCACCCGTTACAACACCAGCCGTGACCCACTCGTGAAAGGCACGTGTCACTGATGAACCTTTGCAGCTGCAATGAAACAATGTGCTGCAGCCAAGGTGAACATGCGGGCGGACGGGCAATTGAGCAAAGCACATTTGAGCAAGACCACTTTGAGCAAGTGAAAAAGAGCAGAGTCCAAAAGAGCAGAACCTAAAAACGAATAGGCCTAAGCCTAAGCCCAAACGCAAAACGAATCTTAAGTGGCCTAAGCCTAAGCCTAAGCCTGATACCAAAATCACCCTAAGCCTACGCCATTGGAACAAAATAAGTGCTCTGCTCTTATGGCCCTGCTCTTTTTCACTTGCTCAAAGTGGTCTTGCTGAAATGTGCTTTGCTCAATTGTCCGGCCACCAACATGCGTTGTGGTTGTAGTCAGCTGAGACCGTCAACTCTTTTCGAATCGTCAACTTCAGCCTGGCCAATATGTACATACCATGTATATAGTCATCAATTCTGATCGTCGCGGTATCCCAGTGTGCCGCATTGTGCCGCCAAAGTCATGTAAACATATTATATTTCTCTGGTTTATTTGGGGTTGTTTTGGTTTTGCACATTTGCACAGGCTTGCACTTTTCTGCGCAGCAAGTAATGTTTTACTTGAGCAATAAGATCTGTTCTAGGTAGTTTTTTTCGGAGGTCAGTTGGCCAGAGGAGTTCGTATACCGACGAGGCCCGGCACATTGCCGGTCTGTGAAAACAGGCCGAAACGGGCAAACTATCTGCTGTTACATTGTTGCACATTACCCGTACCGGCGTACTTTGCGTGCAAAATAGACGCGTGCCGGGTTGAGTTGACAACTAAATACTTACCCCTAGTCTGGCATATAGTTTAGATTGTTGTCAAAACTGTGTGCGGTTTCAACAAAATATAGCAGGTCATTTTGTGTGAGCTTAGTCGTTATCAGCCATTGAATGGCACAATAACGACATTTTGGTCGCAGGTTAAGGTTTGACAATATTTGAGTTCCAATCGGATCACTATAAATATGAGTATTTTCACCATGTTTCATCCGTCATTTTTGTCGGGCTCTGAACATACAGCTATAGCTGTTTGAATTGAAATTCCTCCAACTTTTTTTAGAAGAAACCCTCACTCACAAAATGAATACCGTGTTATTTCAAAGCGCGTTGACATTTACTTTGCTTGCGACAGCCGCAGCAGGTTACTGTGTTAAAATTATATGCTTCGTCATTGTTTTCTGAGATACCCAGCAGCAGCCTTGACGTTCTAAAGAAATCTTCAGCGCCGCCATCACTGTCACAAAAAGGCGGCGAGCCCAGAAAGTTCCAAATCATAGCGGCCGGTGGGGATCTAACCAACAACGCACAATTGGTTGGCATTATTGTGCAGGCGATTGATGCACATGCACCTGATATGATGGCTGCGTGCAAGGCCATTTATTCGTATTTGACCGGAGGGTTAGATGCTGAAAATATTGGGTTTTGTTTTGAAATTTGCGATCGGGCATTATCTGGAATGGTTGAATTACTGTAGCCACAGTTCAACTTGTACTGTGAGAAATGGGGTCGTGTCAACTTTGAAAATAAGGACCATACGACTACTTAGACTACGACAAGGCTTGCCACCACATGCACTTGGCAAACCACGTCAGCCGTCGACTGCTTTAGCACCCGACTACCTTTTGCTCATTGCATGCTTTACTAGACAAACACTGATGTTGCTGTTCCCTTGCCATCGTTGTATTCAAAGCTGACACGGTTCAATAATCTGAACTAATTTGTCTTTCTGGTTGTCTGCGTCATTGTCCTTGGGGGTCTGGTGGATTTGATTCGATGGTGTAAACAAGAATCCAAGCTGTGTTTACTACATTTTTACAGATTCGGCAAACATTGGTCGGTGCTGAGCTCGCCGGTTGTGTATGATGGTTTCGTGTTCGATTGTTCCTACAACAACTACTTTTACGCGCTGTATGACGGGCACTATATTTACCTGTGCGAGGGGCAGTGGTGACCTCACACTTCAGTTCAAGACGAATAATTCTGGGCTTAATCGACACACACACACACACATTCTGTCTAAGCAAAAACTTATCCTCTTATCTAGTTGGAGTTTTGTCCGTGGACCCGTATTCCCTTGATTACAGCAGTCTAATCACGTGTAAATTCGTTATCAATTCATATCATTGAACAAAACAGTGTTCAGTTCATTTGCGGTGTGGTTCATGAAACTGATCATGGTGAAAAATTCGTCAACAATATGATGGTGGTCAAGCGAATGGCCCGATATTGGTCGCAATTCCCAAGTTTGATAATATCCCAACAAGAACACTCGCCCTGCCAGCAACTAACGAAGTATCCGGGTGTGGCATTTCTAATTTGCCACCAGTTGACCGGATGTCCACATCGTCACACATTTGACAGCAATGGAGCAGATTGTGCACCGACAGTTGTGGTTGTTGGGTGCCGTTGGTGTGGATGCAGATGCGGTCGGACATCGATGATGAGCTGGCCGCAGCCTGAATTGACAAGGGGACTTGCTGTTCTGTGGCGGTCACGTGACCATGGAGAGCACGGTCAAGCACTGACGATGATCTGATGCACCGGCAGTCTGTGAAAACAGGCCAACTCTTTATAGTCCCAGGACCGACCAGCGCATGGCGATTAGATCAATAAAATTAGAAATTCAATCGGGAAAATTAAAACAATTTTAAAAACTGCCACGCCAAGTATGCAGAGATTACGGTAGGCATGTAATGAAAAAGATCAGATACACACCCAGCATGACCCGCAGCCGCCTTGGTCGAAAATATGCCGAATCGTCCAACAATGTGACCATTTCTCACGCGAATCGAAATTCAACGGAATCGGTGCCGTATCATCAAAAGCAGTCGATAAATAGCTGGCCGGCACCAGGTGAATGTCGTTGGAAAACTGCGAGCAACGTTTTGTGACATTTGAGGACAAATATAAAAAAAACAGAATTGACTGGTCGAATTTTGGTGGCATTCTGCGCAAACTTCGTGCCGGCCTTTGATGCAGTAAGGTCACGTGACCAAGTCATCTGATAATCATAAGTCATATCAGTCCAACAATTGAGACAGTCTCAATTTGCTTGAAAGCAATGACAATAAGGCACAATACGCTAGCTGAGTCACACTTTAGTGTCCTTTGCAAATAGGGATTGACAAACTTCACCGGTGCCTGGGGATACGAAATGTTGGGGCCCAGCCTAAACCAACGAAATTTATTCAATAGCCAACTCACAATAACAGTTTCACCCTCCAGTTCTTTGTCAATATCGTTATCGAACTCCGAACTTGCGCTCTCTTTCTCCATCCCTTTGCGTTCCACTTCCTGCGCGTCACGCGGTACCGAGCCACGTTCACATCGCTGGCAGTTCTCGGCGAAACGGTTGTAGCGCGCCTGATCGGGAAAGGCAGTAACATGTTGCTCATTCCCAGTGTGAAATCCGAGTGAAATGGTGTGCGGTTTGGGGACTTTTCACAATGCAACTCGTGAACTTTGTGTACGTCCATGTATATTTTGCGATAGAGTTGCAGCACTGATTTTGGTCAGTGCATTTTTTCCATTATTTAGAAATTGTGAAGTTTTTCAAAACTTTGTGCTCCAAATTACATCACCAGGTGCAAGGGTGAATGAAAACGGAAACGTTTTCAATGCAAGGCGCAGTGCGTACGCGTTCCCACGCCTTTCCAAGCTTTACAGCAAAATACCAAAAACACTTGATTTGTTTCTGACCTGCCAAGCTTTCTGTCTGCTATTCACAATCGTCACCATCCGTTTGTGATATGAAACATCATGATGCGGATCATCAGATGTTTCACCGTAACTACTTGAATTGCCTGAATGCGGGTTCCATGTCCGGCCGTCGCAAAGACGTTTTTGTAGATCCGTTGAGTAGAAGTAGAAGAGCAGAAATATGGCCGTGAGAAACAGCGACTGAAGCAGGCAGCAGGTCCAACCGAAACACGTGCAGCAGGCACGCGCGTTGCTCGCCATATTATTTTCGCGATCAAACAGCGCGAATATCCGCGATATTTTGTTATTCTTGCGCTCGGATTTGAATTCTGTTGCTTATTCCATTGTGTTTTTTGAATTGAACGTGACTCCAAATCACCCGGGTGGCGGGCGTGTCTCTTTCATGTTCTGTCAGGAAGTCGGTAGTGGACAACAAAGTATCAGCGAGCGGAAATGGTCAAAACCCAGTAATGACGGCTGTATTATTATGTACGGGTCTTATCCTACACACAACAAATAAAGCAATAAACTACTCCAGCAAGGATTTAGTACAGCGGCCTTTGAATGTAAACTTCCAATATTTCTAATGGAAGCCGCTCTTAAAAACAGCACGCGGTAAAACGGAATCATTTGTATAAACCGTTGACTGAAAGCTGAAGTAGGGACCGGAATGGTGTTTTTCGCGCCGACATTATTGTGTAAAGTGTTTCGGCTTTTGTCTTTGCCCACTTTTATGCACAGTGTTTGTTCACCGGTTCTGGGGTTTGCTGATGACGCGCCCGCTCGTTCCAAAGCTTACCATGCTCGCTTCACTTGGATTCTTTACCTCGTTTGGCTTCTTCAGTTAAAATGGAAGTTCAACTCAGAGACTACCCGTGGTCAGTCCATGGATATGCTTTCGTGTGAAACCCTTCCGAAAAAGCATCGCCAGGCCACAGCGCTGGTGGTTGTGGCTCACATGCGTGATGCTTTAGATTGTTTTTCGGATATTTGCGTTCCTCGCATTGGTGCACAAACAGTGAACAATTCCTGTACGTGATCTGATTCGCTTTCAACAAAACACGTGTAACAGGAAAGGGGCGGGGCGCCAAAGGACACAGCCAGCTTGTGTAAATTGCCGAGAGAGCAATTTTTTAGGATATATACACCACATGTGTGAAAATTTTCCTAAGTGCAATATAATTCCACCTTCAAGCTTGGACCCCAGCCCACCCATTTGCAAATGCGAGTTGCTAAATTTTTATGTCTCCTTTCTCCAATCGACCACAAACACCAAAACGGATCTGGAAGTGATGTAAATGACGGACATTTGATGGTGAAGCTGATACTCTACACGAACCGCATGGATCAAATCTAAATTGACTGGCAAATGTATCAACCTTTGTCGGATGCGAACATACTTGGCTGCGATTGTGAATTTATAGTTTGGGTCACATTTTATGATAACATCGGCGCTCTTATTTACGAACATCTTGCAGCCATCCATGTCCGGCTAAAATTGAGATGGCTGATGATTTTTTAATGCAATTGTGAAACATCAAGCTGTGGTCGCAATATCGAACACGCCTGGCCTATGCCCTCGGTGGTGTATAGTCCACCCATCAGCTCATGGCACTTTTGCTTGGGAGGTTCAGGTTCCGCTGTGAAAAATTATTGCTCCGCAAGGCAATGTCAGAAATTTTTTTTTTTTTTTTTTTCGTGCCCCCGACCGGAACAGCCTCGGTGGTGTACTTTTTTCAGCTGACAGAAAGTGTCATGAGCTGATGGAAGAACTATACTTTACTTATCTATGCATTACACAAGCAGCACACACGCAATGTTCATTCGCAAATTCTATGTGGCTTCCACCATCTGTGCGGTGCGTTGGCGGTAAGGCAAAGTGCGAATGCAATAATCGGAGTTGGATAACCTTTTGAGTTCGTGGAAGTCTCAAGTCCTGAATGAAGAGGCTTTATTTATGATGCGCACAACGTTTTTTCAACTCATTTAGCTCGTGTGTTGTAGTACATGTGCTCATCAACACCGTTACTTCAGTCAAACATTGCGTTAACGACGGTAGAGTTTAGAATATTAGGGTCACGTGTCCATAAATGCAGCACGACAGTTCACTCAGCCACCAGACACGTCTCCGTTGAATACAAAAACATTTTGTGAGAGTTTTGTTAAGCAAAAACGGACGTCGGACAACCGCCCTTCAGTTTAATTCGTGTTTATGTGCGCAGCACCAATATTCTCCAGTTTCTACATAAAAATGTTCAAAAAATGTGTTTGCGGCTAATTTGGCTGAATGAGCGACGCGCAAGCCAGCTGCAGTCCCCAGTGCTGTTGTGCCCCGGGGCTCAGAAACGATTTTATTTCGCGTCAAAGGTCTCGAAGTCGTTTACGTCACGGTGAAGTGTAATGAGCTTGTCAGAAAATGACTTTTTGGAACGACTTTTTGCACCCATTGTAGGTAATGGTGACTTTGACAAGCAGGTGTCACCCATAATTCAACTTCTGATATGGAATTTCACGACCATACGTGTCATCATAAACATTCTAGTCGCACGCCACGCAAGGCTGACAGTTTAGGTTTAGGTTTGAGATTTACATGGCAGTGTGCAGAAATTCATGAGTGAAACCTAATGGTACACCTCGTGCACCACGTTCAACAGTCAAAGTACTGCCGAGAAGTGTTGACAAAAAATATTTTGGCAAAACGCCCGTACACAAAAACTGTGCTAGCAAATTTTATTTCGATGATATAAAATGTTATTTTACATTTCCGCATTTAAGAATTTGAGCAGAGCATAACGTAGAAATTGTAGATTTGAAACCAATAAATCATTTTTTCACACGGCTTCGCGTATTGTGCAGTAATGCGCATCAATATGAAATTAAAATTCCGGTATTTATTTTTTTCACAGTTTATAGCAATAATAAAAACAGCCCAGCTCTTTACATAATGCACGTGATAACAAACGCACGGGGTATGGGTAGGTAAAGTGACGCCGGTTGAAGATGTATACCGCAACCGTGTGAGCATTCAGAAACAAAAAGTGTGTGCGCTTGCGTATGCGCGGTTGTACTGATAAGCAAAAAAGTTTGATGATCGGCTGCTAATTAACAGTTTATTTGACCTACTCTATACGCGCATAGTCGACGAACTGGCAGTCATTAGACGGGCCGGACCACCTAACAAGGGGACATAAAGTGTCTGTTTTATCGAGCAAAGTGCATTTGTATATTATCTACATATGTATGTAAGTAGACCAACAGGATGTACCAGTCACGAGCTTTCCCCTTATCTGATCTGGCCATAAAAAATTGATAAGCAGTGAAATAGCGGCGGTAATATTTTATGTAATGACCAAGTTTATGATGATTTTTCGCTTTTTTTGCTTCAAACGTTTGACCCAACCCTGGGAGTCCGGAAAGTGACAGCTCGCGAGCACCAGCAGCACAGCAAGGAGGTGTCGCTTCCACAAAGTGTCCCAGTTTTCGCAGTTTTCAACGCAACTTAGCAGGACTCTATTTGACTGAACTTGTTATATCAGGGAAAAGTTTGAAACAATCTATCTGCAGTTATTGTCCACGAGAATAGCACGTGCACCACTTGATATAAAGAAAAGAAAGTTTTATTTATTGCTTGAGTGACAGAGAAAGTCTAGACAGGCTACCGTTTTTTGCAATAAAAGTAATCATCAAATACTCGCAAATTTTACAGCTGTTCGTCGCTAGATCTTTTTGTTGTAGTTTGCCCAGGTTCTCACAAAAATGTTCATTGATCATAATTAGTCATTTCATCGCATAATTTTCATTGGCGTTAATATTATTGTTCGTTTCTCATCATCCGATAGTTAAAAGAAAATTGCTCCTCGATTGTTCGTTGCAGCTTTGCACTTGGAAGGTTGTGTAGGTGCACCAGGTTATCGTCAGCAGTGCGAATTCACCAGATGGTCACGTGTGAAGTATGGTATAACCCACTGCATATAAGCCAATTGTTCAATCGGCAACTCAAGTCGTCAATGTTTTGGTCGCGGCAACTCAAGCAGCCCTGAATGCAAATATGTATTCATGGCATCAGGAGTGAGTTGACCAATTGAATTGACTGTCTGAGTTGACGACATTAACATAAGCGTGCACATCACTCCAAGATTATTAAGGTACATTGGGTATGTGTGTATTTCCAGGTAAACTCCATCCCTCCAAATTACAACATCACTGGTGAAGTCATGACATCGTCAATCCTGGGCACCCCTCTTGAGCTGGGCCTACTCGTGGGACAGGCCCTCGGAATCCGCATGTTTTACTCCTACCAGACGCAGAAATACAAAAACACGCCCCAAGAATACGCAGACAGGCGCAAAATCGTCGTGCGCTATGTGTCATTCCTGCATGCGCTAATTGTGTCCTTTGGCTCGTTGATGTGGTTGGTTGTTGGTTCTCGTGTTTTGCTTTTCCTTCCACGTTGTTTTAGCAATAATTGAGCCCCGCATCAGCAAGTATATCAATCATCCGGCATTAAAATCAAATAAATAAATATCAAAACGTATCTCATATTCTGTTTAAAAAGGTAAATTTCAACCTCCTTCCAGCGTGTACCGCAGTCCGTTCTGCTTGATCGGGTATCGGCATGCGGCCGACATGAGAACAGTGCTGATTCTCAGGCACACGCTCATGTTTTCAATGTGTTAGTTCACTTTCGCATGTGTTTTCGCTCATTATTTTTGTTAATAATTTTTTTGACAAATATTTTAAGCGGGCTTGAATTTGAAAATTTTCATTTCAGCATATTTTCTCTACGATTTCTTCGACATGATCATGCACGGTGAATATAACAAGTACAAGGAATATCTGATACACCACATTTGCGTAAGTCGTCTCACTGTTGGGTAAAGTCTCCACAATTCTCATTTTGTTTCCATTTCCAATTCCCATAAAGTGAAAATATTTTAAGATGACCATTCAAACAATCTATCTAATTCCAGGCCGGTTTCGCGCAAGCGTGCGTCGTGTTCGATTTCTACGGCCAGCACAACTATTTCATCGGTATAATTGGCATTCTGCCAGAAATCAACACCATCTTCATTCACATGCGACTGATTCTCAAGATCAGCGGCGTGAGCAGCAAATCGCAACTCTACCAGATCAATCAACAGTTGAATATTGGTTGGTGACCCAACCGGGGATGGAGTAGTTCGTCAGAATTCACTTGGTTTGCCTGCACGGCTTTTCTATAGATGGTTGTGGCGAAAATTATCGGACAAAAAACCTGACGATCGTGGGTGGTCGGTGTAACTTGGGTGCACCGCTTGCCTGCTGTCGCGGCGCTGGGCTCCGTTTTCCACTAATTTCCGTTTGAGAAGCACCCAATACTTGGGTGGTGCACCGCTCCCGGCGGGAAGCATTTCTCCTTTTTTGACGGCATTGTTTTCAATTTTTTCAGCGATTCGTTTCACACAGCTTTCAGGACATGAGACTCGCTAGATTGCTGTCTTGAAATGAACAGAAAGTCTTTTTTGTTGTCAGTGAACGTGGAACTGCTTTCGAATCAAGGTGATATCTGTGTATGTAATTGACCAAAAAATGTTTCATTAGAAAACAAACGGAGTCGGCGGGCGGTACAAAGAAGCGTAGAAGAACTGTATGGTAGAAACACTACCTAATAAAGTGTCCTAGGCTCCTAAACCACGTTCCAACCCCCTTCCCCATGTTTCCAGCCACGTTCATTCCGTTTCGCGTACTGCCCCTTCTAATGGTGATCTGTTTGGTCACACTGGGCAATCGTCATTACGGATTCGGCCTGGCCGAAACCCTGGTCTGGCTGGGCGGATCCACTTTCGGCACCGTGCACAATTACCGTATTTTCGTGCGTCTACTGGCCGCGGAGGGCTACCTCAAACGGACCTACTCGAAAATGACCGGTGAAAGTAGTAATCCTCCGCCAATTGAGCCGGAGAGAAAGTTGAAATCCGACGATGACATCAAGTCGATGCCGACAAAACTGCACAGCTCGCCCTCTGATGAGTCGCTGGCTGCCGCCATGCAGCATGGACAGTTTTTGTGATTTCTCTTTTTTTAATTTTTAGTAATTGTATGTATATTCGTAAAATTGCGAATCGAAATGGTGCTATGAATTGTACAAAAAATGTGGTGATTTTTTGTTGTGATTTCGTCAATTAATGTCCCGGTGTGACTGGATGGTGGGATGGTTTTCCTCCCTTTTTATATCACTTTTGTACATCATTGTGTTTTCATTCGTGTATCACTGACGGGTGATTATTGATCAACCTTCTTTCCCACAAACAAGCCAATCGATAAACAGGGTTTCAACAAATAAATGAGTGACAATTCAGGGTTATTGGTTGAGAAACGTTTCATAGACACAGAAATCCAACAGATCTTCAGTTCACATACATAAACGGCAAAATTTCCAGCGCCGCATGGCCGGCGGCGGCCTGGGGGGGGTGGTTGCCGTCGCTGGACGTTCTGTGGATGGAGGGGTAGTTTGGCTCTGCCTCTCTGCATTCTTGTATCGGAGCTAGCATGGTAATGCTAAGCGACATATGGTTCATTCCCTATAGTGCGCTTTCTGAAAATTTTGATCGTGCGCTATTTCAACAATACTCAGCCGAATAAGCTCAAACTTGCACACAATCTATATACCGTGCCCCAAAATGGCCACACAAAATTTCATCCCGCTGTGTGCCCACACGCGCAATCGCGGGCAAGATACAGTTGTCATTTTTGTAAAAACGTTCTTTCCCTTTTTTTTTCCACAAAAAACTAGTCAGGGCCCAGACGTTACTGAACACCAAAAATGTTAATATCGCATATAGGGTTTTCGCACACGAGAAACACGATGGTGCTATCGCCGACTTCGTAACTCCACGACTGAGACCGGTTCCAGACCATGACCACGACTTTTTGTATGTAAAGTGTGCTTCCCGAAGTAAAATTTCGCCGAAAAGTTGGGTTACCAGAACTATTAAAGTTGTTTATGTGGTTTTCGTACTCGAGAAACACGGTGGTGCTATCGCCGAGTTCGTAACTTTTAGTATGAACGGTTCCAGACCATGACTTTTTGTACAGAATGTGTTGTTCTAAAGCCAAAATCAGCGGTTATATGTGTTTTTAATTTTTGTTACGTCAAAAATATATTAATTCCAATTCGTTAAATGTTTTTCAGCTCAAAAAGAGCCATAATGGACGCTCAGACACACACAATAATGCATTAGTGCACGCTACGTAGTTGCCTGATTCATAAAGCGCACAATGTATTAAACACAACACACAGCCAGCCAGCCAGCACACACACACACAGGCAGGCAGGCAGCCAGCACACACACACAGGCAGCAAGCACAACAGGCAATGCAGCAATGCACGCGTAGTTACATATGTAGTAAAGCTTGTGAAGGAGATTGGCGAAGCGATGTCCGAGCGGTATAACGCGCAGCACTGAATATGAAAGGCCGCGGGTTCAAACATTCACGCGCGCAGCCAACTTTGTTGTATTTTTACAAACTTTTAATGAATTCTGGATAACATTTTTCAGTTTTTTCGTGTTTTTATTTGAGATTAATTATTAAGCACAGGTGCGGTTCGAAGTTTATGCGCTGTGATGTCATTCATGATAAAATACGCACAAGGTATCAACTTCCTAATTAAAATTGCTGTTGCTCTCTAATATTCGAAGCATTTCCGCATTTTATAATTTGACTTTTGATGGAAGATGGTAATTTTTACGTGACATTGAATCGAAGATCAGATGCGATGGCCGCCAACAAAGCAATCTGGAGACTGATGTTTGACACTCATTTCATTGCTGAAGCTGGAGGGACAGGGGGCATGGAAGTTCATTGCACAGCTTTGCTTGGTACTAAACCAACAAGTGCCATTCTCTGAGACGATGCGCATTCAATGCGCTATAAATGATGGTACCTAGGGTGTCAAATACATACCTGGCGGTAAATTAAAAAAAAATAAATAACTTGACAAGTTACCATGTTCCTCAAAAGCATAGACATGCGCGTGGGGCACTGCGTTAGTTTTGTTTCAGTGGTGGGTGAAGACGCAGACACAAGCGTGTCTCCATTGTTAGAACCCCATAGTGAAATCGAAACACAAAATTGGCCTTATGTCACGATAACCACCGATTCATATATATCCTGCCAAAAAGTACAGCATCCTTAAACTAACCCCCACACCTCATTGCGCTCATGTGCGTTGATTACTTGAGAAAAATCTGACGGTCGACATTTTCTTAGGGTGATATTTTCGAAACGGTGTAAAGGTGAGTTGGGTGTAAAGGTCGGTGTAAGCTCAATCGAAAGCTCGGTCGGTGTCAGCTCAGTGTAAACATGAAACATTGCCTGCTGTTAACGTGGAATGTTTCATGTTTACACCGAGCTGACACCGACCGAACTTTCGACCGAGCTTACACCGACCTTTACACCCAACTGAGCTTTACACCGTTTCGAAAATGCCACCCTTAGTTAGAACCATTGCTTGCCGGAACTGAAAACTTTCTGTGCCTGATTTATCCGGGTTCTCTGTTTGACGCTTGCGCGATATAAAAGAACGACACAAGAAAGAAAAATGCCCCAAGGGGCATAAAAGAAATATGGTTCCCTGGCTGACTGGCATAAAAGAACGATACTAGCTTGCACGACTTTGCTGATGTTTCATTAGGCACTGGAATAAACGTAAGTGTGTTCTGAGCTGTTTGATACCGAACAGTAGACATTGAACCATATTCCCGGCGCGAACTCTTTTGAACCAACGCCCAGCCGATATCGAAACTTTCGTGCAAACCCAGGCAACTGTTTCTTCTTTTCAACCTCACGACGGTAACTGTGCAGTCTTCGGTTGCGCACGATGGTTCAACAAGGAGAGGAGTAAAGAGAATATTGCAATCTTTCAATATCTCCGTGCCCTGTGTCTCTGGTGGCAAGACAGCACGCGCCGGGAATATGGTTCAATGTCTACTGTTCGGTATCAAACAGCTCAGAACACACTTACGTTTATTCCAGTGCCTAATGAAACATCAGCAAAGTCGTGCAAGCTAGTATCGTTCTTTTATGCCAGTCAGCCAGGGAACCATATTTCTTTTATGCCCCTTGGGGCATTTTTCTTTCTTTTTTTGGGGCGGGGTGGGCGGTGCGGGTGGGGTGGTTTTGGGTGGTTTGGGAGTGGTAGGGCAGCGCAAAAAATATTTGTGGGGTTCCGTACCCCAAGAGCAAAAAAAATGTCTTGCGGGGGAGTTCCCCTCTGAAAAGGTGGCGTGGACCCCGTGTGGAGAGCACCCGGCCCCCCAGAGAAGGATGACGCGGCCGAGAATTATATTTCTTTGGGTCTTTTTTTTTTTTTTTTAATACTCATATCTGCCCCTAATCTATCGGCGCGCCTTTTTCTCGCCCCCCCCCGCCGTCCTGGCGGCGCGGGGGGCGGAAAAAAAGTTTTTTTTTTTAAATATTTTTTTTAAAAAAAAGTTTTTTTAAAAAAAAAGTTTTTTTAAACCCCCCCGTGGCCAAAATATGCCCCCCAAAAAATGGAAAACGCTCATGTTGGGAAGAAAACTTGGTTAAATGAAGTAATTCTATGTGTTCTGAGGCAAAATACTGAAAAATCAAGGAAAATCAAGGAAATTCAGGATTTAAAAAAAACGAAAAACGACCCAGGCGTTTTTTTAAAAAAAAACGTCGTTTTTTTTAAGAAAAAACGCCGTCGTTTTTTTTTTGCCCAACCCTGGTTGGGGCTTGGGACGACTGAGAGTAGCAAAACAGTCGCACAAGAAAACGAAAACAGCGCCAATAATCTCTCATACCTGTCTGTCGAACATCATGACTGCAAGTTTTCGTGGCGGCGGTTTCTTCCTGAGTCCCTTCAGCGTCTTGATCTTTCGCATTTTGGCCACTTGCAGCAACGCTTTCACTTCGGCTTGCGGGTCCCTCTCTTGTTCCTCGTCGCTGCTGTTTTCATTGCCAAATGTGTTTGAACGCGTTGGTATCATCTGTAGCATAGGGGGAGGGGTTGGCAGAAATATATTCCCTGACCGGTTTTTCGCTTGCGGTTATTTTGGATGTCGAAGTTCAACTTTCCGTAACTCAGGGTTGCTCTCAGGCTCGCAAAAGTTTCAGGTCTTCCCCAGTTCTTCTTCAAGTGTGTGTGTGTGCAACAGCGACCCGGCTGTGGTGGTGCGATGGTTGTGGCTGGACAAATTCAGCCCTAGCTGGAGCCTAAACCTATACGTTAGGCTATAAATGAGTCAAACGTGTTGAGCCTTAATCGGCCGGGCCTGAAAAGTGTCGCGGACTAACCCTGCCAACGTGCTAGAGGCACGGAATTGCCATTCCCAAAAAATTAACCCCCAAAAATATTGATTGCCACTGGAATCCACTTACATTTCCATAGAACGATGTTGGTCGGCTTGACAGCATCGTCGGACGTGAAACGCCAAACGACGACTCACAACAATCCTGTGTGACAAATCAGGGACGGTGTACGTAGATGTTCTGATTTTGATTTCGCGCCCAAAAATGTTTCACATATCGTACAATCATCTGCGAAACCTGACGACTCGCCAATTTGGGTGCGTAACAGGTGCGTGCCGTTGTGCAGAATGTGTTCACACACCTGGCTCTGGCTGGCTATTATTGTGCAGCACAGTGGTGTGTTAGCTAATTACTGACTGGACTATACACTATAAAAAAATGGAAAAAAATCAGCGGCTCATGTTCATGTGGTAGTCATCAAACGCATGCGGTGGCCGGTACTTCGATCATTGGGGCATTCAGTGAGTTGTGGGCTGCATATTTTACCGCTAATTTTATGCATCATCTTGCTCATCTAGGGCTGCTAAGGTTCGGTATTCGCAATGCCGTCAGAATATCATACATATGCACCATTACACAACACATGGGTGCTGGCTGGACTGGCTGCTGGCTGAAGGTGAAGATGCGACCAGCTTGTTGACCATTTGCTTTGACGACAAAACCATTTGCCAAATGAACCATGTGTCATGGTACCCTTAGTACACATTCCATAACCAACCTCAAATTGCCCGCCGCCATTCCTGCTGGGACACTCATTACTGATCGGTTCATCATCATCGCTGTAGGACAACCTGAACCGGCACGCGGCACCGTCCGGCTCTGAAACATCACTGGGTAACATGTGTATAAACATATGGCGCACGTGCTTATACACACGACTGATGGTTCGTAGTGGTCAAGTTAGCTATGTAGGTTGTTACGTGAAAGGTTTTTTCCAACCATTCGCCTGAATTGATCGAAACAAACCTCAAATGTTGGGTAAAACTTTCGCAATTCAGTGATCTGCACGCATGATGTAGAGTAAAGCTTTGAAAATTATGCTTGATCAGCTTTCGGCGGAGCTTTAGAATAATCAGTTTCGTAATTCGGACGATCTATTTTTAAAATATTCGCCGTAATTTGCTGCACGCAAACTCAGCCCTTACCGATGTGTGGCATCGATCCAGCCGTTTGTTCATTGACTTCGACCAGAACGCCGGGCGCCGTGCGACTTTTTCGTCTGGACGTCATATTGCGAGTGCTGCTGTAGTAGCCCGGGAATCGGTCTGAAAATACAATTTTGGTTTAGTTTAGTTATTATTCTGATAGTTCGACCTTTGTACATGCATACAATATGTCTCAGGTTTGGTTCGTGCATTCGTACATTCGTGATCGCTAAATTTTGCGCCCGATCTTTCCGGGTCCGGCCGGTTTCGGGAAGACTCGTATAATTTTAGAGCAGGTTTGATTTGTCAATTGACTTCCGTATTGAAGCGCGACCTTCTGCATGGACGCTGGCCTAGCATCTAAACCGTTGCACAACGCTGGTGCTAGCTGACTGATGTTTTACAGCATGACTTCAAGGGAATCTGTCTTTTTAGTGTTGAAATGAGAACACACCGGTGAATGCCGTTGCCGATAAACCATCCGGGGAGATTATTTGGGTTTCGCTTTTGATTTGAGACATTAAAGCAAATAAAATCATCCCAAATAAAATCCCCAGGAGGAGTAAGTTTTTCGAATAAACACCAAATGGGGAAACACTGATGCAGAATTAAGACGTGGTTACTGAAGAAACTTGTAAGGATGTCAGATTTTGCTGAGCAAGATGCAAGGGCCCGTGTAATTTTTTCGCGTGTCACAGCGAGTTCTATATCAACTTTGCTGGTACATATCTATTTTTCTGGATTTGGCATGTGCTTCCCGGTCACACGAACACACTGCGTGCCAAGTTCATGCCAAGTCGTTGCCAAAGCGGCTTGCCAGCAAAGTTGATACACCGCCCCAATAGCTGAAACAAGGCATGAGCACATGAGTAATCCTTCATGTTCAACGTAACCGAAAAAAGTTTTTTATCCCAGATATCCCCAGAGGCAGATGATGCGGAAAGTCTCCGATTAATCGGCATTCTCCAGCAACTCAGGATAAGTTTTCACCGGTAAAATATGTACATACCTCTCAATCTGAGCGCACTGGACAACTGTTTGATTGTTGTGCGCCTGACCACCGAATTCACGCGTGTCACGAACGGCCAACATGGCAGAATGTCACGCAGGACAGCGTTAAAGTTTTCGTTGAAAATGCCGTACATTATCGGATTGATCGAGGCTGAAATAAATCAATATTAACGCATGTTGCCCCCATGTTTTGGGGCTTATTCGTGCTGATGATGATTGTTGCATTGCGACACTGACTTGAAAACAAGCTTGGATAATGACGCAGCAACCGAGTTCTCCAGTTGTGTGCCATTTGAAAAACTATGCTCAACAACGGAATGAAAAGATCTGAACTTGAAAAAAATCCAAATTCAACCACCAAGTTTATGTCAGTACCAGGAACACACACCAGACAATATCGCCAAATTATTGATGCCAAGCAGAAGGCGCTCGTCATAAAGCTCCGTGTCAGCCATGAGCATGAAGTTGTAGACGTTGATGGGCAGCCAGAACAGACCGTAGACCGAGACGAGCAGCACCTTTGAATATTCAGGTGTGGGGTTCAAATGGCATTACCAGTTCGGAATCTGAATCACGCAAATTATTATGCTCGCATTGGCAGCAGCCTGTCTCGAAGATAGCGAGAAGATCGTGAACCCTCTGAGTTTTTGAATTTTTAGTTTCAGGCTGACGTCTAGGCTCAAGCTTTAGGCTTAGGCCTGCGGTCAAGTGAGTGCCGTAGATGCTCGGAATCATTCTCGAAAGATTCTGAATACCGTAAGCACAAAGATACGTGATCGAGGTACGAAGGATACTGGCCCTAATTGATATATGTATATATATATATATATATATATATATATATATATATATAGTCTCTAGATAAATACAGATAGTCGCTAGAATAAAGTGAACCAAATAGTGACCAACTTGTAGCAAAAACGATCGTTTCGTGCGCTTGTATCTGCGTCGATCCATAAGCGTGGCTTTGAGAAACATCGGCTTTCTAAGACGGGATCGCATTTTCAAGGCGATCGCGCTATAGGCCACGGTGAGTGCGCCCAGCGGACAGAGGTATTGAATCGCGAATACCAGCGTGTAGTAGACGTGCATCTCCGTCAACGCGCCATGGTTTTGAGACCTTAAGCAATGTGATATTTCGTTATTTGACAGGGAATGCCAGTGAGATTATGTGAGTTTACTGTGTTTGCTCCATTGGAGATGTTCCGTTAGTCTTCACCGATCACCTGCTCCGATTACCCTCAATCGGTTGCAGCTTCGTTATATTCCGTGAGACATTTTTAGTGCGCACCATTTGTGTAAGTGCAGTATTGCAATTGATTTTTTGCGCGGGACCGCTGCTTGCAGAAAGCGCACAAACGTGCAATGGTTTGGTGTTCATATGATTGGGGCGTTTTCTCTTCTTCAGAAACAAGTTTTTTCTTGCTTTGTGTGCGTTTACGGGCGGTTGTTTACGTTCCTAAAACTGGTGGTGTTTTTCGTTCGCCTGTTGTGAAGCACATTATGGGCGTGCTCGACATGCCAGATACAGTATGCCCAGTGTTGCGTGTTCGTTACAAATCAGGTAGCAAAATAGCAACTAAAAGTCGTCATCGAAGTGCATTTTCCCATGCATACTCTCTCCAGTCTTCTGCCGTTCAATATTCGAATATTTTTGGTCTGAACTTTATCTTATGATGCTTTGCCTGTAATTTTCAAACGAAAAAGGTCAAATTTAAATATTTTGAGTTTGCACCATGAAATCGTTCCATGGGTCGGTTGTAACTCGCACACAGAATAGTTTTTGAAAATTCCTTGTCTAAGTCGAGATATGGCCAAACAATGATTTTTCTGGAAGAGCCAAAAAAGTTACCGTGGGAAATTTTTTTTAAACTTCCATAACGTTTTACAGGAAATGAATTTTGGAAAAATTTCTTTACCGAAATACGGATAATTGAAAATACATACAGTATGTGTATAGTCCGACCACGAACTCATGAGACGACTTATTTTGAAGTTGACTTGAACGGACCCAATAATGTTCCGGTTCCACGTATTTCGGAAATGAAAGAAAGAGAAATGCATGTATTTTATAAAAACACGCTCTCCACCTCGGTGCGTAAATTCCCTTTTGACTCCCAAAACATTCGTGTGTTGAACGACGTTGCTGTTCTCGTAAGCACGCAACAAATTGAGGTCAGCCAGCTGGAACTTTTCATCATGTCTCTCGGCCCAATCTCTTTCTTTTGTTTGCGAAATTCCGTGTAACCGGCGCATTTTTGAATCTGGCCAAGCAAGGTTTAGAAAGAGTCGTCTCATGAGCACGTGGCTGGACTATATGTGCTACATACAAAATGTGCCAATTAACTACAGGGTGTCCGAAAAACGACGCAACGTTCAACAAAATTTTCGTAAATCTCCCACTGTAACTTTTTTGGCTCTTCCAGGAAAGTCATTGTTTTGACCGTAGGTCGACTGAGACAAGGTGTTTTCAAAAAAATATTTTGTGTGCGAGTTTTTACCCACCCATGGAACGATTTTATGGTGCAAACTCAGACCTCACATGTGGCTGTACAGCGTTCGATTATTACAGGCATAGTGTCTTATACCAACCACTTGAAAAACGTCTGTCCCACAAATATAAACATGCACCGCACTATTATTCTGTTGGCTTGTGCGCTTACCGCATTTGGGGCCTTAGCGGATGATAGCGCCCTCCCCGACGGAGTCTACAGCGAGGGTTGTGCATCGTGCGACGACAAAGAGCACACCGGTCCACTTCCCCAAGCGGCCAAGGAATGCAAAGAAGAGTGCGAAGCGGAGAGGTCCGAACACGGATACATTTGGGACAAAAAGGACGGATGCAGATGTCGGCACGGTAGGCTGAGGTTAATCGCTGGTCGTGCTGAGGGTGTTGCACGCTTTATCTACATGATGTGTGCATGTGCATTGTACAGTGCTATACATGCTAACCGACCGCTTTATTGTAGTTAATATTTTGTCTAACGCGCTGCTAAACTGGCACGACAATAAGTTGGCAAGCGTATACCTTGACACCGTATGTGTGAGGCCGCTTATCGCACCGAACCGACCCTTCTCAGAGCTTGGTTAGCCCGAGGCCGAGATGTTTGCCCGGTTGGGTGTTGAACCCTTAGACGAGAACAGGCCAAACGCTGCTTTCGACCTGCCGGACCTGGACTTTGTGTGCGCGTCGCTTGTATCCGTATGTTATACCGACATGGGGTGATATTTTCGAAACGGTGTAAAGGTCAGTTGGGTGTAAAGGTCGGTGGAAAGCTCGGTCGACAGCTCAGTGTGATAGACCTCGGTGTAAACTTGAAACATTCCACGTTAATAACAGGCAATGTTTCACGTTTACACCGAGCTACGCCGACCGAGCTTTCGACCGAACTTTACGCCGACCTTTACGCCCAACTGACCTTTACACCGTTTCGAAAATTCCACCCCATGATTAGTAGGGATCCAAGTCAATCGCATACTTGTTTTTAGGAAAAGACGCATGGTGCGTGCAGATGTGCAAATTGCTACATGACAGCATCCAATGGGGTTATCGCGGCGGGAGGTGCGTGTGTGATTTCGAAAATGAGGACGAATGAACTTGTACCCAATAATATGTATACGGCACCAGCTTGAGGATTTTAGAACAAATGCCTTGTTTGAACGCAACGGCTACGCAACTGCGGCTGAACCACTGTCCAGACATGACTCATCTCGTTTACTTTATATTGCAAAATTGTCACAAACTTGACGCTCGTGACGCGCAATTTCAGCTCGTACTAGACAAATCGTGGTCGTTGCTTTCAAACGATGCGGGTGTCTGATCTTATACGCCAGTGTCACTAGTTCGTATACACGCCATCTCGGGTAAACGTTCTCTGGTACCGCTCCTTGTTAAAATCTACTTTTGCGCTGTGACAGGTCCATATCTTTTTTGCCAGTTATGTAATAGTTGGATTTACACAGTTGTCCAGGATCAGTCTTTGCCAAGTTCATGGTGGTGCTTCTCGGTTTACAACATCAATAGGTCAGTGCCAAATTTGCCAGTGTTTCCTGCCAATTCTTTAGTCAATTATTTTAAGATTTGGTGGTGGTACAAGGTTAGAACAATATTACAGTTATAATTGGTTGTGTATTGACTCCGAAGGTTCTTCGCCCTGATGATGTCCAGGCCACAATGGCAGATTCAAATCGATTTAATGTCGAATGTAGTAAACAAATCAGCAGCAAAGCAATTGGGGAATAAGCTGGGCGCTTATTCGTGCTCATTTGGCTCATATTATGCGTGGTTTCAGAAAAATATTATCCTATTCTGATAGAACTTTTGGGAGAAACTTTTCAACCACGTTGTCTGATCCGCCAAGCGCATTGCATGTATTAATCATAGCGGCCACGTGACCACCGACCACTTCAACATACAAGTCGTGGCGATTTGCGAAATGCTACGGAGCTCAGCTGGCTGCGCGAGCCACCTGCGCTTCACGGATCAGGCGACGCGTTTGAAAAGATTATCCCCAAAAAGTATTAACTATAAGTTAGCCCTTTTTGTGCATAAATTCCTGGTAGGGATGCATTTGGCCAAGGGGTATTATTTGCATTCTCCGGAAGCAACGGAAACGAAAAAAAAACGAAAAAAAATACCACCGACTCCGAGCACATGACCGGCATGTCCATGTTGCAATGCGCCACAGCGGCAGCGAACGCGTCGTTGTTGCTCGAGTTGAACAATTTGGCCGTTTCCACGTAGAATCCGTACGGTACGGCCAGCACCAGAGACATGAGCCAAACATTGGGCAGGGCAAACGTGAGGTATTGGCTGACACTCGGCTGACGAACGACCCACAGCCAACGGCCGATCGCTATCACGCCCAGCGTGAACGAAGACACGAACAGGTTGAATGCCTGGCGTGTGAAACATCAACGGGACATTAGAACTCGCGAAACATCAGCTGGAGATCAGAACTGGTAGTCAACATTGCGACCCCCAACGATTGGAAGATTATTTTGAGTGTCGCCTTGCAACATCAGGGCAAGCCACAGAATTCGATTTTAGAACGGAGGTCCGAAAAAGAAACGAACCTCTCTGAAGGGAAAGGCTCGGAGACACTGTGTGGCTTTGGCTGGCTTTTGCAAAGCGACGCAGAAAACTATTCCAGTCCTTGTGTGTTGCAATTTGAGTGCCTGCAGTTTTGGCCTTGCACGTTCACTGGTGAAGATACATGTGCAAAAGCACAGTAATTTCTGCATACTGTTACCCGGAAGCATTTTTGCCAACATCAGTCTCGGTGGATTGCCTAAACTATTGATTGATTTCACAAAGCCAAACCGAACCCCGATCCTGACACTATCGTTATTCCATAGATGGCAGATCAAGTCAAGCTCATTGTCTTCGTGCATGACCTTCGATGGTTGACCTGTTTCTTAGTCCGACTATAGGTACATATACATACGTCTGGTGAAACATTAGCCAACCTGCACAGTGGATACAAATTTGCACGACAGGTCACCATGCGGCCAGGTGAGTGCAAAGTGCGCGTAGAGTGTTGTCGGTGACGTCACGCAGCACAAGAACAGGTCGGAGACGGCCAGTTGAAGAATGCAGAAATTGAGGGGAATCGAACGTAGACGCGCTGGAAAAAATTCCAGTTTTTAGCTTGTCAGTTGATGCCTTATTTTTACTGGCAACTTTTTGGCAGTGTTGGAATGCGGGCTGTGGACAACTCGCGGTGTGTTGTAGCTGTTTGATATCACAACACGTGACCGTTGCTGCCAGAAGAACTTTATGGTGAACTTCTTGACGCGCGTGTTATTGAACTCTCGCACTGACGATAACATTGCTCGCATGCCACCTTGCTAGAACAGGAACAACCCTGATGTAAGATGCTCTACGGCCACACGTGAAGAAAATGAGCATAACGAACGCGATTTGATAAAGGCGGCGATGACGAGCATGTTGAGCACGCAGCCAAGCGCCATCATCACACCGTAACTTGATTTGATGCCATAACAGAATTGGGGATCGCGTTCGCACAACGACAGTTGTTTGAGAATTTCGGTGATGTTGTGGCGAAAAACTGGACAATTCAGTGCGTCGAGCGACCCGTTGAATGGCATGGTGCCTTTCTATGTGTAATGGGTATTTCTTTCAACAAATCTTTTCGACACGACGACCGAACATATTGGTCGGAGCTGAAACACGAGAAAACTGGTGCTTTGGCCAATGGGTTGCATCGAAGCGATAAGGCACGAATATGGTCAGATGCTTTGAAGACCACGCTCTTCGAAGGCCGGCCCCTTACGCGGCAAGCGCATCTTCATTTACACGTTGTTGCATAGTTTTGTAGGCTCTGATATCCGATCCACACATTGAGGTACCAATCGGAAACTAAATCAGCGAGTGATCACACACAGAAAAAGCGCGTGCTTCACAAGAAACAAACAGCTCCCTTCGAAGCATTAAATGTCGTAATTGTAACGCGCGTGCGAACTCGTCCGTTTTGCACTCAGACACGTAGTAGTCGTGTTTCAAGGGCTCTGGGGTGGAGCATCTGGCGCTCCGTCCGGGGTGTTCTTCTTTACCCGATCATTTAGGCATGACCATCAGCTGGTTAGATGTTGCGGGCCGAAACAGCAATCTGTTCCTGATCTTGCGCAATGGGTGGGCATTGAGAACATGTTATGACACATACATTAGTGTTATTTTTGCTCTAAAGCAGTCACGTTCCAACGCATCCGGTACATAATGCGGGTATGCGTAAATCTGCGCCCTGATACCTGGAGACATTGCATAGCGGGTGCTTACATATTCGTTGATAAGTTCCACAAGCCATGTACGTATAGTGTAGGAACTTGAGAATGTTAGTGCCGTACGCATGAGCATGAGCACACCTTTGTTTCTGCGTGCTGTTTCGCAATATGTGGGCCAGAGCTTCCTGCTTTGAAGTATGAAAGCTTGCAAACCAATGCTTACAGCACGCTGATCTTGCAGAAATATTTCCAATTTCAAGTATGAATATGGCTTGATCACGCTAAAAGATGGACACTCTTACGGCTGGTCCAGGCCAGGTGGTGAGCTGGCATCCACATACTTATTCGCAGTGGGTGTTCTTCCGACAAATTAAGCCTCGTCCACAGAACGAAAGTAGATACATGTATGTATACCTACAGGTACAAGCACAGGCATACGCCGTTGAGTGATATTAGAACATGTAGTAGCAGAGCGTGAAAAACTATAGAATGTGTACGGGGTAACGCACTAATGAACCTGAATACGTACATGCACTGACCAAGACGGTTTACTGCCATGTGCATCACTTTTAGGGTGCTGGAGTCTGATCTTATTGTTAACGTCGGGTCGACCAAGACTTGAACGATTCAGTGTCGGGCTAGCATGAGCGCAAGCTACAAGCGGACGCTTTTCCGGGCACCTTGAAAAACGCTCGGCACCGGATTAACCCGCCTTTATTAATTGTGATATAGGCATAAAAACGACCATAATCATGCTGCTGCTACCTGTAACATGCTCAAGCCTCTGAAGATGCAACCATAGACGTTTAGAGAGCAGTGATCTAATCTTTTTTCAAGGCATGCACTCCGCTTTAATTAATCTCTTGAGCTCTTCATGATTACAACGAGTGCAGAGGTGAGAAGCCAAGTGCAAAAATAATATACAGCAAAGAGCCTGTCTGATGAAACGCCATGAGCTTGGTTGGCTGGACACATTTCAGTGATGAAAGCCCAAAAGTGTCGCACAGGGTGGCTGGTTGTAAGGTGGTTGGCGTAGGTGGTCCCGCAGGTTCGTTGAGGCGTGTTATGAACGTATACTCTGACAATTCTTTTGGGAGAAACTTTTCAAACGCGTTGCCTGATCCGTAAAGCGCATGTTGCGTGCACTGGCATAGCGGTCACGTGACTTCTGTAGCCAGTGCACGCATAATGCGCTTTACGGATCAGGCAACGCGGCAGAAAAGTTTCTCCCAAAACAATTGCCAGAGTATAGTTTTCAGTAAGATTGCTTGCTTTGCTTGAACACCACGAAACAGATTGAGCCAATGATCTTCGCTGGTTGGTGATAACTTAATAGATCTGGATCACTACTGTAGACGATCTGTGACAACCATCATACAATATGCCAATGCCGTGCCCAGTGGCGGGTGTTGCATCCACACCGGTATAAGCCAGAGCGTGACTCTCATCAATGAATCTGGGGTGCACTTGATTGGGTCAAAGATTAGTATCAGATTGCCATCGTCCTGGGTTATTATTTTGGTTGAAAGACATATTCGCAACGGTAATTTTTTTGCTTGTTTAATTCGAACTTCAAAATATATTTCCAAATTCAGCTTGGTTTGAGAAAAATCTCTACGCGAGGGTTTGAATATATGTAATGCTTTTCAATGAATACTTTATAATTTGTAATTTCGAGGGTGATCTGCGGTGCCCAACCTGGAGCAATTAATTAGTAACTACAAAATAAATCGCTCACTCCGTTTCTATTTTCGCTCGTTGGTACCGCCCCCGTCCACAGCAAATCAGAAGTAGCATGAGTGAACCGCAGGCGATACCAGCAGTGGTTAATAAAAAAATTTTTTTATTCAAACCCCATTTTTTTTTTAAAAAAAAAATTTTTTTTTTAATTTAAAAAAAAATTTTTTTATTCCAGCCAAAAACTGCCAGAAACGAAAAAAAATGAGCGCTAAAGCAAAAAATAGTGGCATTTTTCTTCCATAACGTGTGATAAGTGCATATAAAGCACTCACGACACGAAAACAATACTAAACAATGGTCAATGAGTACCAACAGTAGTCAGGTACACACCCGTACAATTCCCCCACGTGTTGTGGGTGCCTTGGTGTGGCTTTGTGACACTCAAGACGGTAAATTTGGGTGAAACTATTGCCTCTTGGTACACGACCAATGCAAATATGTGACAAACAGTGTAAATAAAGAGTGAATATCACACCGAATCACTGCTTTCGGGTCTGTTGCATGGATAAATGCATGCGCACCCAGTCACATGTACATGTGTAATCATATGAGAGGCCATGTGAGTGTGTGCACTATGTCTAGATGCCACAAAACAACGATTATGGCACCCAATACACTCATGGTAGGGTCGGGTGATGTTAACAGTAGCAATTTTTATGCAAAAAATAGCACTTTTAGAGCAAAAAAATAGAGAAATTTTCGAATTTTGAAATAATAAAAAAAAAAATTTTTTTTTTAACTTTTGGAACGAATTTTTTTTTTAAAAAAAAAATTTTTTTTTTATTAAAAAAAAAAATTTTTTTTTTAAAAAACCACTGGATACCAGTCAAACACGCAATACACGCAAGCGGAGCGAAATTTTGTCTCAACTTCGTGTTAAAATTCTGTCATTTGCTTTTATTCGGTGGTTGTTTGTCGCACTCACTAGCGCCAGTTTGTTATTGTTATTGCTGTTGTATTTTCGAAAACCATGTCACATGATTGTCATACATACAGTATGTGTTGATATTTGCAAAAAAGGCAATCAAGAGCCACACATGTATAGATTATTTGTTTATTAAAAACATTACGTTGATGTTTTTCTGACTAAAATTCTGGCAAAATCAAAACTGTCACTTCAAACTAAAGATGTGTAACAACCAAACTCTGCATTATGAATGTATACATATTGCTAAAACAACAAAATGTATTTATCAGCTCGATGATTAAGGCAGCAAAAAACTGATGTCAAAAATGGAAACATCACAGCTCACAGGTATACTTTGCTGGTAATTGATGCGTGGGTATATTTTTAGATTTGCATCAAACACATCATATTGCCTGGATTGATTACTACCTCCCAACCAGCAATAGCACAGCGAACACGATGAATGTCAGATAGAGAAAGTAGTTGGCTCGATGCCAATGATGTTGCATCAACATTGATGTGGATGTGTTGTTCACGAAGCACATGTCCGTTTGATTGCAAAGGCATCTGCAGGCGGGGAGAGATTGGTTGTTTTACCGTCAAATTGCCGTTGTCACCGCTGAGCGCATTACATTCCAAAATCGTTTATGAACAAAATAATGCTTTCTTCGACTGGGATTCGAACCCAAGTCCTCCGCCGTTGATCTACCACGGAGCTATCGAACGGCAAGAGTTTCTGGTGATATTACATACACATCTACGCAATTGTGTTTGTCGTTTCTGCTGTGGTGCACAGACCAACAAAACCAACTACAATGTATGTGCCATATTGTGGTTGTTCTGTAACCACGAGGAACGAAACCCACCGACAAAACACACATGCTATTCAGCTGCGAGTGATTACCGTAGTTTTCTTAACGCAACCGGTCACATGAACAACAGGAAACGTATAGCTTGTTTCTAACTGTAGCATAAACCGAACGCCAAAGTTTCAGACAAAACTCGTAGGTCTAGGCCCTCTGGTTCTAGGCAACGTTCGAAGTGCTAGTCACACCGCAGCATCGTCAGACATGCCAGCCCTCTGCCAACGAATCCTCCTTCTGTGGGGGATTTCTCAGGGTTAAAACTTGGCATTCTAAAGACCCCCTTCGCCCCCCCCCCCCACCTCGTGATGGTGTCCGCCCTCAGCGTGCCGCCTTCCCCAGCGGTGCCCGTGGCGGAGCCGATTGGTTCGGTGATGCATTCACGATTGATGAAGAAGTCCGGGAACAGGCCCGCCTCGACGCATTGAGCCTTCACCCAACTGGCCTGACCTGGAGCGGTGTAACAAGATTGTTGGAGTGTATTGCTTCGAATGCTGGTGTTGCTGATTGGGACTAGCTCACAGGCCTCTGATAGAATAGCTCAATGGGATTCTGATTTGTTGACCAGCACGCAGGTCAGTTTCGTCTACAATGAGTTGTTCAACATGTGGGTTTGGTGTGACCAAATGGACCGCTGAACCCGTCTGCTGAATATAATTGAAACATTCACTATGTTTGCGCTTATGCTGTGTGTAAGTAGTAATAATGATCAATACTATAATAATATCGGAGCTAGCATGGTAATGCTAAGCGACATATGGTTCATTCCCTATAGTGCGCTTTCTGAAAATTTTGATCGTGCGCTATTTC